>PVIU01022357.1:14702-29662 GCA_004026605.1 Ondatra zibethicus
CCTTCAACAAGGCCATACCTATTCCAACAATTGTCAGTGTTCTGAGTTAAGCAGTTAGCTGTTCGATCATAGAAGGAGAGGCCCTGCAGGATGTATTACAGCTTTTGCTAGCAGCAGGACAGAAAAGTCTGTGAAGGACTGAATGCCTAGCAGCTTCTCATAAGCCTCTTTCTTGTTACACAAAAGACACTTCTAGCAAGTCAATTTCTGCACAGCTCTTATCTGATCTAGAAGCCTGTGAAGGAACCATTACATAAGCAATTCTCATCCATACAAGATTTCCTGGTTTGCCAGGTATATCTCCAGACTAAGTTATGTAAAAGCTTTATGGATCCTTCAGGAAAAGCAGCCCGATAAACCTCAGCTAACAATAAATGACTATGTACAAAAGGTTACTTCAAAGCCTAGGTGCCATCACTCCAGATTTATTTCAAGTACAAGGGCTCTGTTGAATCTTTCACTACAATCAAAGTTACACCTACTCCAACGGGGCCATACTTCCTAGTGACACTCCCAAAGCATGCAAATATATGAGACTGTGGGGCCCACCTCATTCAAACCACCACAAGGACATACTGAGGAACCTCCTCTTGAAAGCTCAATCCTCAGCACCAGTCAGAGAGGAGGAGAAAACTATATTTGAAAAAGGCTTCTATTTACCAGCCACCCAGCCACCCAGCCTCCCAACCTCAGGAAGCTGAGTGACTGAGCCTCTCTTTCCTATTTCTCTGCATTGGCCATTTGTTTTTCTGCTCTTTCCAGGCATCCTTTCATTCCCAGTGCGGATATCAGAAGCATTCTTCCCACCACCACCCTTTTTTATTGACAATAGAGTCTTTTCTCAAACAATAGATCCTGATTAGAGTTTCTCCTCCCTCCACCCCTCCCAGCTCCTCCCCACCTTCCCTCCCATCTGGATCCACTCCATTTCTGTCTCTCATTAGAAAAGAACAGGTTCCTAAGAGATAATAAAAAACATAATGAAACAAAATATAATAAGATAAAAATAACACCATAACGTCAAAGTTGGTCAAGGCAAACCAACAGAAGACAAAGAGCCCAAGAGAAGGGACAAGAATCAGATGTCCACTCATCCACACACTTGGGATTTCCATAAAAATGCTAAATCAAGCTTGGCCTGATGGCCCACTCCTTTAATCCCAGTACTTGGGTGATAGAGGCAGATAGATCTCTGTGAGTTCAAGGCCAGCCTGGTCCACATAGTTCCAGGACAGCTAGGGCTACATAGAGAGACCCTCTCTCAAAAAACCACCACCACCACCACTAATAATAATAATAAACAAAAAAGGATCTCAGTTCCAAAAATACTAAACCAAAAGCTATAATGTATATACATAGTGTTAGCATTAAGGCATGATGCTGGCCCCTGGCACCTGGCAAGATAAACCCAGGCGGTATGCTGCCCAACCCAGAGTCCTATGGCTGCTAAGTCACTATGTAGTCCATACACAGATGCAAAGGTCTCTTTAAGAGACAAGCTCCACCCACCTCCAATCTCTCATTTCCATTGCTCTTCTGAAGAGACAGATTGGTCCTTGCCTCTTCTTCCTCTCTGTATTTCTCTTTCCCTCTTCCCTCTCCTTTACCCTTCTCTCAATAAACTCCTCACTTAAGCTTTCCCCGCATAGCATGTTTGTTTCCCGCCCACCATGAAGCCTCTGGCTGTCACTTGCCAAGGTCTCTCTCACACCATTTTACAATGGTGCAGACCCATGTAAGCTCTGTGAGTTTTTTCTGAAATTTGCTCCGTTGATTTAGGGGGCCTTGTTCTCCAAGTGTCCTCCATCCCCTCTGTGTCTTACACTCTCTCTGTCTCCTTTTCCACAGGGTTCCCTGAGCTCTGGGAGGAGATATTTGATGGAGAAATCCCATTGAAGGATTTCTGTTCCACTCTGTGTACTGTCTGGCTGTGCATCTCTGTATTTGTTCCCATCCGCTGCAGGAGGAAGGTTCTCTAAGGATATTCGAATAAGGCACTGATGTATGAGTATGGTGGAATATCACTAAGAGTCACTTCATCACTAGGTTTCTTTCCTTTTTTTTAGACCACAATTATTCAGTTTTACCCTAGGTCTCTGCGCTTGGTCACCCCTAGTAGTTTCAGGTATGGGTCAGATCTGATAGAGTGAGCCTTAAGTAAAATCAGACCTTGGCTAGTTATTCCCAAAAATTTTGTGCCACCACTGCCCTAGAATATCTTGCATCTTTCATGATGTCTTTTCCATTTGCCTGCAAATTTAGTGATGTCATTTTTAATAGCTTAGTGATACTCCATTCTTTTGTTAAGGGACATCTAGGTTGTTTTCAGTTTCTTGCTATTATGAGCAGAGCAGCAATGAATATGTTTGAGCAAGTGTCCTTGTAGCAGGATGAAATGTCTTTTGGGTACATGCCTAAGAGTATTATAGAGGGATCTTGAGGGAGGTAAGTTCCCACCTTCTTGAGAAAACATCACACTGATTTTCGTAGTAGATGTAAGACTTTGTTACACTCCCACCAGTAATGAATGAGTGTTCCCATTGCTCCACATCCTCATCAACATGAACTGTCAACTGTGTTGGCTGTTGGGTGTAAGATGAAATCTCGAAGTAGTTTTGATTTGAATTTCCCTACTAGCTAAGGATATTGAACATTTCTTTAAATGTTTCTCAGACATTTGGGTTTCCTCTACTGAGAATTCTCTATTTACATCTGTATTTGAGCTTTTAATTGAATTATTTGGAATTTTTGATACTTAGTTTCTTAAGTTCTTTATATACTACAGATATTACTCCTCTATCAGATGTGGAATTGGTAAAAACATTTTTCTATTCTATAGGCTACTGCTTTATCCAAGTGACAGTGTCCTTTGCCTTACAGAAACTTTTCAGTTTCATGAGGTCTCATTTATTAATTGTTGATATTAGTGCCTGCGCTATCAGTGTTCTGTTCAGAAAGTTGCCTACTGTGCCAATTATTTCAAGGTTATTCGCCACTTTCTCTTCGATAAGGTTTAGTGTATCTATTTTTATGTTGAGGTCTTCGATCCATTTCTAATTGAGTTTTGTGCAGGGTGATAGTGTGGATCTATTTGGATTCTTCTACATGTAGATATCCAGTTAGACCAGCACCATTTGTTGAAGACACTTTCTTTCTTCCAGTGTGTATTTCTGGCATCTTTATCAAAAATTAGGTGTCCTTAGGTATATGAATTTGTGCTTGGATCTTCAATTTAAATCCATTGGTCAACATGTCTATTTTTATGTCAATACCATGGTGTTTTTATTACTATAGCTTCGTAGGGCAACTTGAAATCTAGAATGGTGAGACTTCCAGCAATTTTTAATTGCTCAGGATTGTTTTTGCTACCCTGGATTTTTTCTGTTTCCATATGAAACTGAAAATTGTCCTTTTAAGATCTGTGATAATACTATGATTTTGGTCTTTCAGTTTGTTTATATAGTGGATTATATTTACCAATTTAAATATGTTGAAGCATCCCTGCATCTCTGGGATGAAGCTTACTAGATCATGGTGAATTATCTTTTTGATATGCTCTTGGATTCAATTTGCAAGTATTTTCTTGAGTATATTTGCATCTATGTTCACATGGAAAATAGACTGTCATTCTCTTTTTTGTTGGGTCTATGTGGTTTGAGTATCAGGGCAATTGTGGCCAAATAGAATGAACTGGGCAATGTTCCTTCTGTTTCTATTTTGTGGAATAAGTTGAGGGGTATTGGCATTAACTCCTCTTTGAAAGTCTTATAGAATTTTGTGCTAAAACCATTCTGGCCCTGGGCTTTTTTGGGCTGGGAAACTTTTAATGGCGGCTTCTATTTCTTTGGGGGTTATAGGTCTATTTGAATTGTTTATCTGATATTGATTTAACTTTGGTAAGTGGTATTTATTGAGAAAATTACCCATTTATTTTCATTTTTGAGTTTGGAGGAGTACAAGTTTTTAAAGTATGTCCTTATTATTTTCTGGGTTTCCTTGGGGTCTGTTGTTATGCCCCCCTTTAGTTTTAGATTTTGTAAATTTCTATATTATCTCTCTCTGATTTTTATTTAATTTGGATAAGGGGTTGTCAATATTATTGATATTATTTCTTGTCTTCTACTTCTTTTGGGTGTGATTTCTTCTTTTTGTTCTAGAGCTTTCAGATGTGCTGTTAAGTTGCTAGTATGAACTCTATCCATTTTTTTATGTATGTACTTAGTGGTATGAACTTACATCTTAGATTTGCTTTCATTGTGTCCCATACGTTTAAGTGTGTTATGTGTTAATTCTAGAAAGTCTTTAATTTCTCTCTCTCTCTCTCTCTCTCTCTCTCTCTCTCTCTCTCTCTCTCTCTCTTTCTTCCAGTTTTTTGAGACAGGGTTTTGCTGTAGCTATCGAGCCTGTGCTGGAACTAGCTCTTGTAAATCAGGCAAGCCCAAACTCACAGAGATCTGCCAGCCTCTGCCTCCCGAGTGCTGGGATTAAAGGCATACACCACCACCACCAGGCTTTTAATTTCTTTTGTAATTTCTGTCTTGACTCTTTTTTATTCAGTAGTGAGTTGTTCAATTCCCATTAATTTCTAAACTTTCTGTTGCCTCTGTGGTTGTTGCTATCCAGCTTTCTGTCTGTGGTGTCCAGGGAGTTATTTAAGTTCTCTTTCATCTGTTGAGACATGCTTTGTGACTGAGCATGTGGTCATTTTTGGAGAAAGTTCCATGAGGTGCAGAGAAGAAGGTATGATCTTTTGTATTTGGGTGAAATGTTCTATAAATATCTGTTAAGTCCATTTTTTGTTTTATATTTTCTGTTAGCCCCAACATTTCTCTGTTTGATTTTTGTCCAAATGACCTATCTATTAGTGAGATATTGAAGTCTCCCACTATCAGTGTGTGAGGGTCAATATGTGATTTAAGCTGTAGTTGTGTTTCTTTTATGAACTTGGGTGTCCTTGTGTTTGTTGCATTGTTCTTAAGAATTTCAGCATCTTCTTGGTTATTTTTTTTCTTTGATAAGTATGTAGTATCCTTCCATATCTCTTCTGATTAGTTTTGGTTTGTAATCTATCTTTTAGATATTAAAATGACTACCCTAGCTTGCCTCTTAGGTCCATTTTCTTGGAATATCTTTTTCATCCTTTTGCCCTGAGGTGTTATCTGTCCTTGACATTAAGGTACAGTGTGTCTTGTAAGCAGCAGAAAGACGAATCCTGCTGTTGCATCCATTCTGTTAGTCTGTGTCTTTTTTATTGGGGAATTAAGACCACTGACATTAGGAGACATCAATAAACACTGTTATTTGATTATTGTTATTTTGTTGCGGTTGTCGTTGCAGTTTTTGTTGTTGTTGTTGTTGTGGTGGTGGTGGTGGTGGTGGTGGTGGTGGTGGTGGTGGTGGTGGTGTGTGTGTGTGTGTGTGTGTGTGTGTGTGTGTGTGTGTTTGTATTTCCCCTCCTTTGATTTGCTAGTCTGGGATGATTTATTCCCTTGTTCTTTGGGTGTGACTAATGTCTTTTATTTGCTTTTTTTTTGAGATAAGGTTTCTCCTGGAATTCACTTTGTAGACCAGGCTACCCTTGAACTCACAGAGATCTACCTGCCTCTGCCTCCTGAGTGCTCGGGTTACACCAGACCAAGACTAATGTCTTTAGGTGGAGTTTTCCTTCTGTATGACTGAATTTGTAGATAGATATTACTTAAATTTGGTTTTATCATGGAATGTCTTATTTTTTTCATCTATTGTAAGGTTTTTTCTGGACATTCTAGTCTGGGCTGGTATCTGTGGTCTCTAAGAGTCTGCAGCACATCTGCCCAGGCCCTTATGGCTTTTAGAGTCTCCATTGAGAAGCCAGGTGTAATTCTAATTGGTTTATCTATATTTGCTACTTAGGTTTCTTTTCCTTTGCAGTTTTAAATATTCTTTCTTTGTTCTGCTTGTTTCGTGTTTTGATTATTATATGATGAGGCTTTGTTTTCCTAATCCAGTCTATTTGGTATTCTGTATGCTTCTTGTACCTTGATAGGCATCTTTTTCTTTAGGTTAGAGAATTTTTTTCTATGATTTTTTGAAAGTATTTTATGTGCCTTTGAGCTGGAATTCTTCTCCTTATTCTATTTCTGTTATTCTTAGATTTGGTCTTTTCATAGTATCCCAGATTTCCTGGATATTTTGTTGCAGTTTTTTTTTTTTAGATTTAACATTTTTTTTGACCAATGCATCCTTTTCTTCTAGCATATGTCTGATGCCTGAGTGTATTCTGTTGGTGAGGCTTGCTTCTGAGGTGCCTGTTTGAGTTCCTAAATTTTTTATTGCCATATTTCCCTCAGTTTGGTTTTCTTTAGTGATGCTATTTCCACTTTTAGGGCTTGGGCAGCTTTGTTTATTTCCTTCCAATGATTTTCACTTTAAGGGTCTGGCTTAGTTAGTACTCTATTGCTTTGGTGAAACACCACAACCAAAAGAGATTTGAGGATGAAAGGGTTTATTTTACTCACACCTCCATATAAGAGTTCATCATCAAAAGTAGCAAGTGCAGGAACTCCCACAGAGCCGGAACCTGGAGGCAGGAGCTGCTGCAGAGGCCATAATTTTTGGTGCTTTCTGCTGGCTTGCTATTCAGGCTGCTTTCTTAGAGAACCCAGGACCACCAGACCAGGGAGAGCACCACCCACAATTTTCCAGGCTCTCTCCCATTGATCACTAATTAAGAAAATTCCTTACAGCTTGATCTTATGGAAGCATTTTCTCAATTGAGATTCCCTCCTCTCTGGTGATTCTACCTTGTGTCAAGTTGACATAAAACTAGCCAGGAAAACTGACCCCTTGTCAACTTGACACACAAACACTACTTTTCAATTAGAACCTTTCCTTTCTCATTTATCTCCAAGATGGAACATCAGTATCACAATATATAATGTAAATAACTTTAAAAGTCATATAGTACTTACAGGTTCAAAAACATTAAAAGTTCATTCTTTTCAATATTCAGTATTTTGTTTTTGTTTGTGTTTTCAAGACAGGGTTTCTCTGTGCAATAGTCCTAGCTGTCCTGGAACTACCTCTTGTAGACCAGGCTACCGTTGAACTCACCTGTCTCTGCCTCCCGAGTGCCACTATTAAAGGCATGTGCCACAACTGCCCAGCAATCAAAATCTTTAAAAGTCAAAAATCTATTTAAAAAATTCAGAGTCTTTCAGCTGTGGGCTGTATAAAAGTCAAAATTAAGTTAACTGCTTTCTTGAAGAGGGAAGAACCAGGGTACAACCACAACCCGAATAAAGCAAAACCAAGTTCCAACAGTTTAAATAA
This sequence comes from Ondatra zibethicus, assembly GCA_004026605.1. NCBI lineage: Eukaryota > Metazoa > Chordata > Mammalia > Rodentia > Cricetidae > Ondatra > Ondatra zibethicus. The sequence goes on from PVIU01022357.1 coordinate 22,014, forward strand.
CTCAATGTCCAATGGTCTAGAATCCATTATCTTCCAAGCTCCTACAGAAAAGCTCACTAAATTCTCAACACTCAGTGACTTTTCTAGCTTAACATTCCAAAGTCCTTCCACAATTCTCCCCAAAACAACATAGTCAGGTCTGTCACAGCATCATCCCACTATCCTGGTACCAACTTCTCTTAGTACTCTCTATTGCTGTGACAAAACACCATGACCAAAAGAAACATGGGGAATAAAGGGTTTATTTTGCTCACAATTTCATATAACAGTTCATCACCAAAAGCAGGGAAGGAAGAAAGTCACACAGAGCTGGAACCTGGAGGCAGGAGCTGATGCAGAGGCTGCAGAGGGGAGCTACTTACTGACTTGCTTTCCAGCCTGATTTCTTTTTTTTATTGATTTTTAGTGAGCTTTACATTTTTCTCTGCTCCCCTCCCTGCCTCTCCCCTCCCCTTCAATCCCCCAAGGTCCCCATGCTTCCAATTTACTCAGGAGATCTTGTTTTTTATACTTCTCATATAGATTAGATCTATGTATGTCTCTCTTAGGGTCCTCATTGTTGTCAAAGTTCTCTGGGATTGTGACTTTTGGGCTGGTTTTCTTTGCTTTATGTTTAAAAAACACTTATGAGTGAGTACATGTGATTCTTGTTGTTCTGTGTTTGGGTTACCTCACTCAGAATATTGTTTTCTAGCTCCATCGATTGTCCTGTAAAATTCAAGATGTCGTTATTTTCTTCTGCTGTGTAGTACTCCATTGTGTAAATGTACCATATTTTATTCATCCATTCTTTGGTCGAGGGGCATTTAGGTTGTTTCCAGGTTCTGGCTATGACAAACAATGCTGCTATGAACATAGTTGAGCACATGTCCTTGTGGTACAATTGAGCATCCTTTGGATATATACCCAAAGTGGTATTACTGGGTCTTGAGGAAGGTTGTTTCCTAATTTTCTGAGAAATCACCACACTGACACCCAAAGGGGTTGTACCAGCTTGCATTTCCACCAGCAATGCAGAAGTGTTCCCTTTTCCCCACAACCTCTCCAGCATAAGTTGTCATCAGTGTTTTTGATCTTGGCCATTCTTACAGGTGTAAGATGGAATCTCAGAGTTGTTTTGATTTGCACTTCTCTGATGACTAAGAATATTGAACATTTCCTTAAGTGTCTTTCAGCCATTTTAGAGTCCTCTGTTGAGAGTTCTCTGTTTAGGTCTGTACTCCATTTTTTTTATTAGATTATTTGTTCTTTTGATGACCAATTTCTTGAGTTCCTTGTATATTTTGGAGATCAGACCTCTGTCTGATGTGGGATTAGTGAAGATCTTTTCCCATCCTGTAGGCTGTCGTTTTGTCTTGTTGACCGTGTCCTTTGCTTTACAGAAGCTTCTCAGTTTCAGGAGGTCCCATTTATTAATTGTTTCTCTCAGTGTCTGTGCTGCTGGGGTTTTATTTATGAAATGGTCTCCTGTGCCAATGCGTTCAAGTGTACTTCCCACTTTCTCTTCTATAAGGTTCAGTGTGGCTGGCTTTATGTTGAGGTCTTTGATCCATTTGGACTTGAGTTTTGTGCATGGTGATAGATATGGGTCTATTTTCATTCTTCTACATATTGTTATCCAGTTATGCCAGCACCATTTGTTAAATATGCTTTCTTTTTTCCACTTGATATATTTTGCTTCTTTGTCAAAAATCAGGTGTTTGAAGGTGTGTGGATTAATATCCGGGTCTTCAGTTCGGTTCCATTAGTCCTACTGTCTGTTCTTATGCCAATACCAGGCTGTTTTCAGTACTCTAGCTCTGTAGTAGAGTTTGAAGTCAGGGATTGTGATGATTCTAGAAGTTCTTTTATTGTATAGGATTGTTTTCAGCCTGCTTTTTTAAAGAACCAAGAACCAGCAGCTCAGGGATGGCATCACCGTCCATGGGCTGGCCCTCCCCCATTGATCACTAATTAATAAAATGCCTTACTGCCTGATCTCATGGAGGCATTTTCTCAACTGAAGCTCTTTTCTCTCTGATGACTCTAATTTGTGTCAAGTTGACACATAAAATAAGCCAGTACAGTCTTGTATTGTATTCATAAAAGCTATTTTAAGGTCTTTTTCTTGTAGTTAGCTATGGTACAATACTCAGGACCTACTGTCCTTGGCTCTAGTGGAGACACACTGTCCTGGCTGTTATTGTTTGTGTTTTTATGCTGGCGTCTAGGCTCCTGGTTGGGGAAGATTGCAATTCTAGGTGCTGATATCTCATCTTTCCTTTGTGAAAGGGGGGTTTAATTTGGAACCCTCAGTGAGTTCTTGGTAAAATTTGCTTCTGGGTATTGGTACCTAAGCCTTGGGAATGGGGATGGGCTGTGAGGTGGGGGATGAAGGGTTCACAGGAAGAAGGAGAGCAGGGTATTATCCCAGGATCTGTTGCAGAGTGTGTTCAGGCCACAGCAGAATATCTGATACAGATCTGAGGATGATAATGGCAAGATTGGACTGGGAAGAACGGAGGTAGAGGTGAAGATCTGCAGTTAGCCTACCTGCTTCCCTGGTCAAAGTTGCATGTAGGCTCCCAGGGAGTGCCTGCCAATATTGGGGGCTGGGATAAAGCAATAAGTGGGGGGAGGCGAGTTTAGGAGGGAAAGATCTGTGTTGTGGAATACACTGAAGACTGGGGTGAAAGGGGAAGGGAAGCTGTAGCAGGGTTCTGATGCAGATCTGGGGAAGAGACTGGGAGATTGGATTTGGAGGAGCAGAGGGAAAGATGGAGATCTTCAATTAGCATACCTGCTTCCCTGGTCAGAATGCTCTGTGGGTTGATGAACCAGCCTGCCTCCATCTTGGGCTTGAAATCCATCTTATAGTAAAGACAAACTAGGCCCATTCCTGTTTATGATTAAATCTGTTTCTCAAGGATTGGGCTGTGCCCCACCTGTAGCCTTAACTACAAATGGTTCTGTACTGCCTGTTTCAAGAAATGACAACCATGTCTTTGTTTCAAAAGCTTACTATGACCACCTATAACCTTGTCACCTATAGCCTTGCACCTATAACTTTGCAACTGTGCCTTTGTATCAGGAGGTCGTTATGACAAACTTGTTACACTTATGTTCTGCTTCCAAAACCCCACCTATTTACCTGTCAAATCCCCCATTTGGAAAACCTCTACTCTGAGCTACAAAAGCCCTTATCTTCCTATGTCCCAGATGGACATCTTGAACCTCAACCTAGGGGGAAGCAGCCTATGTACATGAATAAAAATGTTTTCTTTAATTAATTTGGCCATGATGATTTAGGTCAGTGGTTTTTCTCCTCAAATCTTTGAGATTAACAGAGTTACCAGGAAGTACCTCCCGGGGTAGGGGGCTGGAATAAAGCAACGAATTGGGAGAGGGTGGTTAGGATTGGAAGATCTCTTTGTCTACTGGAAATGTGGACATGAGGCTGGTGGTGATGGCAGGCCACAGCAAGTTCTCTGCTGCTGCAGAGTTATGGATGAGACTGGGGAGTTAGATTTGAAGGAGCAGTGAGACAGTTGCAGATCTGCAGTTAGCCTACCTGCTTCCCTGGCTGGAGTCGCCATTATTTTATAATGTGAAAAAATGGGGATAACAGAATAAAAGAAAACTTCTAAAAGCATGGAAAAAAGAAAAGATACAAATTCCCACTTAATGTAATGCTTATAATGGATATGGCATAAAGTACTTTATATGTGTGTCTCACAGTCAGAGAACAGAATGTGTGTCTCACAGTCAGAGAACAGAACTGATAGAATTAATCTATGCATACTGAAAGGGGATTTATTAGATTGCTTACAGGGTGTAGTTGAGGCTAGTGCAACAATGGCTGTCACTTTGTGGAAAGGCCAAAAATATGGTAATCGTTTAGTCTATGAGGATGGATTCTCAGTCTGTTGTGGGGTATTCACCAGAGAAGACTGCTCAGACATAGGTTTAAGCCAATAGAAAGTCTTTATTAGCTGGCTAGTGAATATTTTGGTTGTTTAGGATCCCAGTGTAGCCCTGAATCTTTCTCAGGGTGAGCTTTTAAGCACAAAATCCATGTTCTGGTTTGACATACTTCAGCTCACATGATCAGTTAGCCAGAGCAGAACTATAGAAGCCAAAAAGCAAGGTTAGTACATTTACAGTCTTCCCAGAACTATGGGCTTTGATGGATTGGGTCTTTGTTTTCATTTTGGCAGGTGGTGCTGTGTACATGCTGAATTTTATGGCCTGATGGCACTTCCATCATGGAGTCAGTGGTGCTAAGGTCTGGGATCCTACTAAGTTCTAGGCCCTGTTTTATCCCCATTTGTCTTAGTGAATGAGTCAAATCATCGACTTATCTTGTTCTAAAGAGCTGTAGATGGTCCTAAAGACCATTAATTTTACTGAACTTGTACTCATATGTAGTTGACCAAATAGTTTAAGATCCAGGGACTAGCTGTTAATCTACTCAGAATGAGAATTAAAATCCCAGTCAGGGCTGATAGCCTGGAGAACCAAAAGAACAGAGATTTGTATGAATTGTCTAACTTACATCTTTGTCTCTCTCTCTTTTTTTTTTGAAGTTTTTTTTCCAACCTTGGCAAGATTTTTCTTAATTATTCCTGGTCAATTATCATAGAAACAACAGGTCTTTCCTAAACCCCGACACAGTTTTCTTTATCTTATGAAAATTAAGTCTAAGGCTCTCCAGTTTTGTAGGGCCATTTCTGCAAGGAAATCTAACAGTTGTTTTAATACCTACAGCTCCTGATCAGCCTGTCTACTTAGTTTGGAAAGCATCAGAAGAGACATATCTAATCAAACCATTGGTGCATGCCCACCAAGTAGTCTCAGGGGCTACGTAATATTGCTGTTATCCTGTTGAACTAACCCATAAGTCAGAATAACAGGCATCAGAATAAGGGGAAATGCCTTGGTTAAAGGTTTTGGGTATTAGACAAGTTTCAGCCCTTATATAAGTCCTCTAACATTAATCTGGGCTGTCCCCATCACAGTGAGTTGTCAGTCAGTGGGTTGACAGTCTGGTGGGCAGTGGGTATGTGAATGGAGGTCCCTGCAGAAGCCAGGCAAACAATGGTCATGTCAGTGTAGGTGCTGGCACAAGACAGATGGGAGCAGTGGGCTTTTGAGTGCAGGTGCCTACAGAGGCCAGAGGGGATGGGGGCATGAGATTGTAGGTTACTGAAGAGGCCAAGCAAACAGTAGGCATGTGAATGCAGGTGCCTTAAGATGCCAGGTGAGCATTAGTCATGTGAGTGTAGGTGCTTGCAGAGGCCACAGAGGCACAGTGGGCAGATGAAGGCGGATGCTTGCAGAGTCCAGAAGAGGGCAGTGAACACATGAGTGTAGCTGCCTGCAGAAGGAAGTATGAGTAAGTGGACATAGGTGCCTGAAGTGGGCATGAGGGAAAGGGACATTTGGTATGTGAGTGTCAGTGCCTGCAGAGGTCAGAGAGAGGCAGAAGGGATATGAATGCAGGTGCCTGGGAAGACCAGAGGGAAACAGTGGGCATAGAAGTGTAGGTGGCCGTAAAAGGCAGAGAAGGGTGGCGGGCAAGTGAGTGCAGATGCCTGCAGAGGCCAGTGCGGAGCAGTGGGCATGGGAGTGCATGTGCCTGTAAAGGACAAAGAGAGGCAACATGCATATGAGTGAGTGCTGGTGCTTACAGAGGCCAAAGTGGACAGTGGACAAAGTGAAGGAGCCAGCAGGAGAAAGATGGGGACCATGGGCATGTAAGTGCAAATGTCTGTACTGGCCAGAGAGGAGCAGTGGGCTTGAGACTGTAGGTGACTGCAGAGACCAGACGGTGACAGCAGGCGTGTGAGTATAGGTGCCCACAGAAGCCAGGGCAGGAAGTGGGCATGCGAGTGCATGTGTCTTCAGAGGGCAAAGTGGGACAATGGCCATGTGAGTGAAGGTGCCTAAAGAGGCGGGGGGAGGGGCATTGTGCATGTAAATTAAGTGTTTGCGGAGGCCAGGCAAGAAGTATGCATGTGCATTCAAGTGTCTGCAGAGGTTAGAGGAGGCAGGTGGGCATGTGAGTGCAGGTGCCTGCAATGGCCTGGGCGGGGCTTGGGGGGTAACATTGGGTATGTGATTGGAGGTGACTGCAAAAACCAGAGGGGCAATGGACATGCATGTTCTGTGGGGCAGTGGGCTTGTGAGTGCAGATACCTGCAGAGGCCAGGGCATGTGAGTGTAGGGGCCTTTGGAGGCCACATGGGCATTGGGCATATGAGTCCAGGTACTGGCAGAAGCCAGAGAGGCACAGTGGACCTGTGATTGCAGGTACCTACAGAAGCAGTTGGGCAGTGGTTATGTGAGTGCCCATGCCTGCAGACGCCATTGGGTGGTGGGCATCTGAGTGCAGGTGCCTGTAGAAGCCAGATGGTGTTTGTGGGCATGTGAGTGCAGATGCTCCAGATGCAGTAGGCTAACTCTTACATATTAATTTAACCCATTTTTAGTAATCTGTGTACCACCACATAGCAGTGGCTTACCAGGTAATGTTTTTAGCGTCTGTCTCAGGTGGAGGATCCATGGCTTTTCCCTGACTCTGCCTAGCTTTCCCTGCCTATCTAAGTTCTGCCTTTCTATCCAAAGCAGTTTTTTTTAAATTTATTAATGGTAGTTACAAAGCAGCCTCCTTCCAACACATGGAGTGTACTGGCTGGTTTTGCATGTCATCTTGACACAAGCTAGAGTCATCAGAGGAAGGAGCCTTGCTTGAAGAGCTTGAAAAAATGACTTGATGAGATCCAGCTGTAAGGCATTTTCTCAATTAGTGATCAATGGAGAGGGTTCAGTCGTAGTCAATGGTACCATCCCTAGGCTCTGGTCCTGGATTCTATAAGAAGGTGGGCTGAGCAATCCAGGGGAAGCAAGCCAGTGAGCAGCACCCCTCTAAGGCCTCTGCAGCAGCTCCTGTCTCCAGGATCCTGCTCTATTTGAGTTCCTGTCCTGACTTCCTTTGGTGATGAACAGCATTGCTGAAGTGTAAGCCTAAGTAACCCTGTCCTCCCCAACTTTCCTGTGGTCATGGTGTTTTGTTGCAGCAATAGAAACCCTAACTAAGACATGGAGGGAGACAATGGGCATGTAAGTTAAGGTGACTGTAGAGGTCAGAGGGGCAAAGGGCATGCTATTACAGGTGCCTTAGAGTTCTGTGGGGCTTATGAGTAAAGGTACCCTCAGGGACCAGAGCAGGGTTACAGACATATGAGTGCAGTTGCCTCCTGAGGCCACATGGGGAAGTGGGCATATGAGAGCAGTTGCCTGTGGATGCCAAGTGGGTATGGTATGTGAGTATTGGTGCCTACAGAGGTCAGAGGGGGCAGTGGGTATGTGTGTGCAGATACCTGGGAAGGGCAGCATGAAGCAGTGGGTATGTGAGTGTAGGTGCCTGAAGTGACAGGCCAGGCAGTGGCCATGTGAGTGTGGGTGCCTCTAGAGGCCAGAGGGATGGTGGGCATGTCAGTGCAGATGTCTGCAGAGGCCAGAGGGGATGGTGGGCATGTCAGTGCAGATGCCTGCAGAGGCCAGAGGGATGGTGGGCATGTCAGTGCAGATGCCTGCAGAGGCCAGAGGGATGGTGGGCATGTCAGTGCAGATGCCTGCAGAGGCCAGAGGGATGGTGGGCATGTCAG
>PVIU01022358.1:0-21627 GCA_004026605.1 Ondatra zibethicus
TTCATTTCCTTGTTAATCACTTTTCTAGTAATTCCTATTTTCCCTGGCTTGTATAAAAGGGGATAAAAGAAACTAATACAGAAAGGCAAGTGTTTGTCCTTGACATCAAGTCTTATACTGTAATGGATAGCATTACCCATTTTCTGACATAAGCAGAAAATGTTATCATTTTGGGTTTGGATATAATCTCCATCTTATATCCTTTGCATTAGGCTGCTATTATGGTAAGGGGAGACACTAACAGTTTCACTGTAACTGATACTCCAATTCTCAGGGGATATACCCAGAAGCTCGAATCACCCTTCCTGATGAGACACTAAAGAGAGACCAGTTCCCTAGAAACCAAAAACTGTGGAATATATTCAGGGATTGAAATTCTTTGTGGGTGTTTTTATAATCCTTCAACACAAGCATAAATTATATTTCTAAAGCCAAAACTACCATGCAACAAAAAGTCTCTTAAAAATACGTGTTTGAAGTTAGGAAAAACATCTTTAAACAAGTGTAAGTGGGCATGACAGGTGACTTCCTCTGAAGTGAAATTTATCACTTCAGGTTAATTGCTTTTACAAATGAATCAAAACCTACCCACCAGCCTCATGCACCTACCACTGAAAGCCCAAACACATGTGTTTTTCTAATGGGAATTAAATCTAATCACTATACAAGGTTTGGAGCATTAAAAAAATAAGCACTAGTATTAGAGTCATAAAACATAGCTAAGACCCAGTCTTGCTCCAGATTAGTTGCTGTGGTCTGACAGCTTGAATCTGCCCCCAAATCACTAAATCCTTAGCCTTATTGTGACAATACTAGAGAGTGGGGCTTTGAGGATGATTTGTTCATGGTTCAGAATTCTACATGGGGTTAGTGCTCCTACAAGGGTGGATGAAGAGAGACCCTTCACCCTTGCATCAGGCATGGGACTGAGTCCTTGTATCAGGTGAGGTCAGCAAGAAGGAAGCTTGCTTTGAGGAGTACATCAGATCAGAATCTTGTGAGTTCATACACATAATGAGACAAACAGCACTTTCATGAACTGGAAAAGGTTAGCATGAGCCAATAATTCAAGTGATCATTTTATCTCTCAATAAGTTGCTACCTCATGAGCACTGGGGATGCCAAGGCAAGAGGCTGGGGTCAGCTTGGGCAACAGAGGAAGTTCAAAACCAGAAAGATGAAGGAAACAAAAGATTGCTTTTGCTCCTCTATCATTTAAAGTCCTGTTCAAAGCATGCAACGTATTCAAGTTTTTGTAACCTTTGATGGCTTACAAAGATGGAATTAAGGAAGAGTACAGGAAAGCCACCAGACATGATGTAATATCTTGGAAAACACATCAGGTCGCCACTCCTAAAGTATCAGAGGGGAAATCACAGGCAGCTGGAGCCAGAGGGCTAAGTGGAGAGATCTACATCACAGGGGCTGTAATCTTAGGTAGAAGGATAGGGACAGACCAAGGAGACCCCACCAAGACATCTGAGGTAGCAAATGTCTTTTCTTTGCAGTTTCTTCTCCCCCTGGTCAACACTTTCCTTGCACAAAAGAAATAGAGAAACTGAAGCAGAAGAGTCCTGTGTCATGACACCCAGCATGGAAGCTGACTACCTGGAGCTCAGCACAGATGGGGATCAAGAGGTGGCAAAAGAATTCATGTCTCTTCCCCTGCTGTGGAGCAGGATAGCTCCTCTGTGGTGCCCTCAGCCCAAAGCGTCTTAGTGATGTCACAGGCATGAGCTGCTCATCCAGGGAGCCCATGTGCTGTGCAGAACAGAATCTCTTCTGAATTCTGTCCACAGATTAGTGTTCAAATAATATCCATCCTGACACAAAGAGCCCATTAGAACCTTACAATGTACTCATCTGGAATAATCTTAGACCTCCACAGGATTCCACAAAGAATGTAAGCAAATCAATTGCTTAAGTTAGATGAAATGTCAATGTTAGTAAAGATTGATTTTCTATACTTTCTCTCTCTCTCTAATTAGTTGCTTTGGACATCAATAGTTTGAATGCACGCACATGCACACATACACATTCACAAACACAAGCTATAATTTTTTTTTTATTTAGGAGCACCAGCAAACCAGAAAGATTGAAGCACAGCCTTTTTAACCCTTTGATGGACTATGAATGAAGGGGGTTTCTTCCAAAGAAATGGCTGATGCATACCTCTAGCATAAGAAGGACAAGGAGTAAGTCCATCACCATAGAAAAGAAAATATTGCTAATTAGATACCCGCTGCCCGCACTACTGACTACCCTATTACATCCTACCTTACTTAGTCTGCACAAAACCCAAGCAAGATGCTGTCATTTAGAGCTTTATATGTAAGGGGTGGAATTTTTCTGAGGCACAGCAAAACAAAACCAGGAGATTTAATAAACTGCCCTCCTTTGAAAAAGATTGTGCAACTGAAAGCAAGTCCACACATAGCCCCATCTTCTGCTACTTTAGATGCTTGCGTACATGTCGGAAAGCAATTGAGTACACATGACAATGTGTCCTACCTGTGTATGACACCAATTTGGAAAAGCACAATTTCTTCTAAATTATCTCCAATTGAAAATAAATGCTTTGAGTAATGTTGCCACACCTAGAACCATGTTAGAAAAAAAAATAGGCTCATGAAACATTTAACCTAGAATAGGCATGGCCAGGCATGATGGTGCACGTCTTTAATCCCAGCACTTGGGAGGCAGGGGCAGGTGGATCTCTGTGAATTTGAGGCCAGCCTGGTCTACAAAGAAAGTCCCAAGACAGCCAAGGCTATATTATACAGAGAAACCCTGTCTCATGGGAGGGGAAGGGGGCGTGGCAGTTTTGGACCACACCTCTGCTGAGGATGAGTCTCTGGTGTTATGCTTAGAAATCAAGCCTGCTCAAGGAAACTTGAGGCCAAGTACCATGTCCTGTTCCCTTTGTGTTCTCTCCAGCACCAGACAATATAAGGCACACACAGCTGGGCTAAAACATATACTTGTTCAGTGAGGAAACAGCCTACCACAGTGTATGACGGACACAAGACATCAGGAAGAAAGACAGTACCAGCTTATCTGCCAGGGAAAAGGGCACCAAATCAGCCTATCACTGTTGGTGCCGCAGAATAAATTTGGTTTCCATGCAGTCCAGGCATAAAATGTGTGTCAGGGGCCCTTTCCCAATCTTACCGCATGTCCACTCAACACTCACACACACACAAATTGTGACATTTGCAAAAGAATAGCACAAATAGACTTTTAGTAGGGTGGCCAAAGTGCTCATCAGGGAAGGGCCTTGACTGCCAAGCCTGAAGACCCAATCTGTGGGGTAGGAGGTTCTTCTGTATTTGTGTTGCTTTCATTGGTGAATAAAGAAACTGCCTTGGCCTTTTGATATGGCAGAAATCAGGTAGGCGGAGTAGACAGAACAGAATGCTGGGAAGAAGGTAGTGTGGCAGACGCCATGAAATTCCTGTCTGAGACTGACACTGGTATCTTTCCCGGTAAGCCATGACCTCGTGGTGCTATACAGATTATTAAATCAAGATGTGAGAGTTAGCCAATAAGAGGCTAAAACTAATGAACCAGGCAGTGTTTAAATGAATACAGTTTCTGTGTAATTATTTTGGGGGTTAAGCTAGCAGGGTGTCGAGAACGTGGCTGCTCGCTCCTCTTACTACAGGTCTGGTCACCTGGATCCACACAGTGGAACAAGAGAACTGGCCACCCTTTGACCTCCAAGTGCACAGAGTGTTTGCACAGAGAATGTGCAAACCCCAGCATAAACACAAAATAAATAAATTATGCAACAAAAAAATTAATTAGGAATTTGAAAGACACAGGCTACAATGTAAATCAAGATCAACTACAAAACCTAAAGAAAAGAGAACCTCTAAGGTTAACTGTGCACACATCACACTTAACACTAGATCATGTTTTCCCATTAATTCTCATGAGAAGTACTATCCATCTTCACTTTACATATGAACACTTTAGAGTCATGACATTAAATAGCTTGCCTATCAGCCCATAAATAACAAACAAGTAACAGAGTACAGATTTGAACCTAAACTCCAGAGAGAAATCAGTGAAGGATAGTCCCAGACAGTAGAAATAGGATACCAGGTTTTCATTGGATGCTGAAGCCATCTTTGAGAAAAATGACATGTCTGGGTCTCAACTTTCTCCTTACACTGGTGAGAGCATCTCAGTTGCCTGAGAAAAAAGAGCAGGAGGCCTGGGACCAGAGTCCCACGAGTACTTCTTGTCTGGTTCTACCAGGATGCCTGTTTCCTCTCTTTGAACCACAGTCTCAAAATCCTTCAAATGGAAATGATAATCTTTGAAAGGCCATTAAGAAGATTGGTCGAAGTGCTTCAAAATCTATTAATTACTTAGCTACAGACTGTTTTTGATCATTCTCTCCCACTCTAATATCCTTGGCCTCCTGCAAGCCAGGAAACCGCACAGCATCAGATGCTGGGGGGTCACCCCAATCTGGTGCACCTTCACAGCCATTTTCTCGAGAGAAAGATGTTACCATTCCCTACAGTTCCCAGCTCAAATGCCCTGCACCATGACGAAAGGAAGTCAGAGAGATCTGGTGACTGGAACAAAGGGCATGATTTATGCTAATGGCATGGCACAAAGCCCTGGAATAATCTGGAAAACATCATCAGTACTGCTGTCATTTGTTAACTTATTTATAGGCATGTGCAGAAATGGGAAGGCCCTTAAGAATATTTTCACTTAAATAATATGTTTTTCTACCTCTTAGACACACCTTTTGCTAGTGGAGGTGTTTTAAATCCTTGGGCTGGTCCACATTCTTTCAGAGACTATCATATCAGGGTTCTTTCTGTTGGGGTTCTTATAGTTTGACTCTATCACTTATACTCAGGGTTTATAATTTAATACCATGATATATACAGTGAAAATTAACATGCCCACCATTATCCATCATTGCACAGGGTTACCCCTTTTTATATGTGTGTTGAGAGCACCTAAATTGTATTCACTTAGGAAGACATTCCAGACAGACAGAATATACTATTTTTAATTATAGTTAGTTAATCTTCACTGAATCTGCTTCAGCTTTATACCCTTTGGCCAATAAACTCCTTAGCAACACCCCCAACACATACATACACACACACACACACACACACACACACACAGAGTAAGCATTATCCTCTTTAAAAGGAAGACATGTTTGCTTTTAGAAGGTAGGAAATTGTTTATATTATCTGAAAAACTGACCAGACAATTTTAGATCCAAGCATTTTTTGCTTTCTTGTTGTTGTTGCTTTTTCCAGTAACTATGATTTTCTAATTCTCTGCATCTTGGCTTCTTTTACCTGCAATAAAGTAAAACAGCTCCCTACAGTTCTTCTGTTTCTAACAAAATAATGCAAAGTACTTTTGTAAATTCTAAAGAATTATTATTTATTGCCCACCAACTCTGCTAAGTGAGAACCTATTTCTTAAGTCACCCTAGCCCACAACATTTTGAAATCAAAGCTGCAGCTCAAGACAAGGACAGAGAAGCCCTTATCTTTATTCTGGAAGCATTTGCACAATAAGGGAAGCCTACCCAGTACACAGAAAGAGGGAGCTGCATTAACCAGGAACTCCAGAGGGTCCACCCAGCTGCTTGGACATTCAAACCCAGCACCAAGCAAACAGACCTTCAAAAAAATCAGTCATCAGGAGGGTGCACCCAGCCATCTGACGAACTCACAGCATCTGGGCATGAAATATTTTATTTCACAAGGACCTCTTCCCTGCCCCCCCCCCCAGTCACATGTACAAACAATCTGGACAGCCCATAAGGCAGAGGATAATTTTAGGGCTTTCCCCAGGGCCTGGCTGGAAGCTTTCCAACAATTTCTTTCTGTGAAGTCAGATGCACTGTTTCTTTATACATGTAAAAAGATGAAATCAGTTTCTATTCCATTCTATTTGCAGAATGAGATGGAAAAACATGAAAGTCTCACACAGCCCTGTTGCAGATTCCTAGAAAGGAAACTCCCTACACTGGAAGAGGAGGGGGAGGGGAAGGAGGCAAAAGGAACACTCCAAAGGAAAGCAAGAGCAGTTTGTTAACCCCCCGAGAAGCCTCCGTGTGCATGATCACACATACACAAACACACGTGAGGCTGGAGATCAGAGCTGGGTTTTAACTGTTGGTTGTGACATGGTATTATCCTCAAGGCTGCTCCAGAAGCAAATGCTCATGCGTCCATCTGTCTGTGCAATCTTCCTGTCTACATAAGGCTCTGTGCATGTCTGCCCTCTCCCGTCATCCCAGTTTCTCCTAAGAGATTGATAACACTTTTTATAACTTTATTTTTTATTAGTGTTCACAAATTGTACAAGAGAACAGCTTTCGTTGTGACATTTTCATAGTGGGAGCATATAATGTACTTGGATCTCACATACCTCCCTTCCCCTGATCATGTTAAACTTTCCAAATCATCGTCCTTGTATCTTAATGAGTTTTTAAAGGTCTAGAATTCATATATAAGAAAATGTGATATTTGCTTTTGGAAATTTGGCTTATTTTGTTTAATGTAGTGAAATTTTCCCACAAATATGATCCCAGTTCTTCTTTGTGGCTTAAAAAAACCATGTTCTCATTATCCACTCATCCACTGATGGGCTGATCCCACACCTTGGTTACAGTGAATAATAATAAACATAATAAACACTGATCTGCTGTTATCTCTGTATGCCAGCTTGGCTTCCTTATGGTATATATCAAGAATGCTATAGCTGGATCAGATGGAAATTCTATTTTTAGTCTTGAAGGACCGACCAAGCTTATTTCTGCAGTGCCTACACTAAATTGCATTCTACCCACAGTGCATGAGGGTTTCTGATGGTCCACAAAATCTCAGTCAATGTTTGTTGTTATTCATCCCCTTCATACTAGCCTTTGTGACCGGTGTGAGAAGGACACTCTGGAGTTTTTATCTACATCCTTTGGACAGCTAAGATGATGTCTCTCATGTTCATATTGGACAGCTGAACTTTTCTTGAGATTTGTCTTTTCTATATTTACCAGGTTATTCTTTTAGTGTTCATTTTTTTTAGTTCTTTGCATATAATGGCTATGAATCCTTAATCGGATAAAGAGCTGACACCAAGACTTTCTGCTATACTTAGGCAGGCTAAGACAACACATTTTAATATACATGGGATTTGGCTTAAATGAACATCAAGAATAGGTTCATTGATAAAAAAAAAAAAAAAAAAAAAAAGACTTGTGAGGGTATGTTTCACAAAAACCCTTCCTGAAGCCCACTGAGAAAACAGAATAAAAAGGAAGAAAGTCAACAGAAGAATAGATCAACTGTGTTATATGATTGCAGAAAAATGCTACTTTCTCACACCCATGCCCTGCTCCTGCAACACATCTTGAGGACATCAGGTTCTTCCCAGGTACCCCATGTGTCCTCTGAGAAAAACTGGGTCATGTGAGCTCCCAAGTCAACCCATGGAGCCCAGGGTCAGCAGAGGCTACTTTGTAAGGGAGACTATAAATCAGTGTAGCCCCTCCCACAATAATCATTTTCTGCTTTCCTGATACACAGGAAATTCCATTCATCTGCAAAGGCAAATGAAATTTTCAAGTAAGTAGGTAAAATTAGAGAATTTACACTGCACAGAATGAGGCAACCCAGACACAGAAAGACAAACATACATTCTGTCTATGGATCCTAGTTCCAAATTTTTAGATCTGTGTAATTAATTTGAAGGACAGGCTTGCCTGCCTGTCTGTGAAATAATGAGGTAAGCTATTACCTCCCCTGCCTGTGTCCTTCACTGGGCTTCCCCAAGGAGGATAGACAGGATAAAGTATAACTCCCAACGTCATAAGAAACTGAAAAGAAATGAAGCACTTTCTCCAGACCAAGGCAAGATTTAAACCCCAGTGACTGTTGGGAGCCCATTCAAGCCTGCAGCCTTCCCAAGAGATCTAAATCACGGCAAATGACTTTATAATCATCACAGACTAAGGAGCGTCATTCTAGAAAACAGATATCTCCATAAGACAAAGCCATGGGATCTGAAGGTGGCCTGGGATTCAGGCTGTCGGCACAATTGAATCACATCAAGGCACTGACTCAGAAACACAATGGTGTGGTTAGCCATCGCCTGCTGGATATAGAAGTCCTGGCTCCAGCTGTCAACAGTAACTGCTCCATCTTTCCTTCTCTGCCTTTTAAACAGAAGCAGCCCTCTTCTTTCCCATCCATACCACCATTAACAGTTCCTTCACCAGCAAGTCCCTGCACGTCCCTGATGGCCAAGTAGGGGCCTTGGGTGTTTGTTCTCTTCATTACAATATCAGAAACAGCAATTCACGTCTGTAAAACGCTTGATGAGTCATAGCTGACTTTCACATGTGTTACATTGCTTCTGTGAGTGAAGCAGATCGAAAACTGACTCTTTCATGTCCAGGTCATGAAGTGGACAGAGGGGAGAGCATTTCCTCCAGCCGGCAGCCCAGAAGCAGGTGAGCTGCCCATGGACCACAGCTTGGGATCCCTGCTGCCTGTTCTTTGCAGTTCAAAGCGCCAAATTGTTCTGGTTCCCAACCCCGTGATCCTCACTAAAGACGCCCTGGCTTGACTTCCAGTCAAGTTCAAATACTGGCAATGAAAGCACTCCCTTCCCCCCTCTCCCCGCATGCACATCCTGGCACCACACCGAGTTTCCAGGGAAGTCAGGCATCATTACTGCCTCTGTCCCGCTGGGGACATAATAGGGAGGCCCACTGAGCAAGTGTTCTTTGGAGTAAATTACTTCTGGAGTAATCTAATCTAACTTCTGATCAGAATTCCTCACCAACAGCATGGAAAATAAGAATCTGATGAACAAAACCTTGACTTTACTGCGTGGATTTGCTCCACTTGACCTACATGGAGGGCACATGTATGCAAAGCAACTGAAAACTAAAAGTACTCTGGATTTAACTATATTGCAATCTATGGCTGAATTTCACTTAAGTGGCATTTATAATTGGCACATTTTTCAAGTTCTGTTTCCGCCATAGTCGTCTGTAAAAGTACATTATCGTCATTTATACATCCGCAGCCTAAGTTAGCTGCAATATGTGTCCCATGGATTGGAGGGCAAGTCGCTAAAAGACATGGCTGTCACATTTCCATGAAATAAAATTACATATATCTAGAAATAAATTGGTTCCTGGATCCTGCTCAAACAGCATATGGGAGTTTTACAAAATTAAATAAGCATTGATTGAACACCTCTATTTTGCTCAGCACCATGGAGAATCCAGAAACGTGTGTGTGTGTGTGTCTATGTGTGTAATATACATATATATACTATGTTCTCGAACAACCAAAGCAGAGAGGTAACTTAGACCATGCATAGGCCAAGATAAAGGCTTATAATAAAAATTACAGTTAGTGCTACACATGCCAACTGCTATTTTAATTAATCCTCATAACAACTCAATAAGACAGACATTATTGCTATCCCATGGTTATAGGAAACAAAACCGAGGCACAAAGCAAAGACATATTTAATTAAAGTAACTTAGATAAGACACGAGAGCCTCTCTGCTATACCCGGGACAGGCTTTGTAAAGGGCTGACTCCTTGCTGTGGCTCTGAAGACTGAACAGCATTCAGGTAGGAAGAGGGGAAGAATGACGCCGGTGGATCAGAGAGTTGCAGGTCCCAGCAACCAAAGCACAGAGGCAAGGATTTATACCTGACACATAAGGATGCTGAGCCAAAGGAAAAGCAGGCGGTGGGCTGGACTAGGCAGCGCGAGACAGCCAACGGAAGACCTTAGAGACCACCCAGGAGAACTTGAAGACCAGACTGGTAAGTGTGAACATGAGGGTGAGAAGGAACTGTGGTGTGCACACAGCATCTTCAGGACTGACGGGAGGGGACACTTGAAGGGGAAAACCAATTAGTGACTCACTGTGAAACTGCCCACAGAGCCACCGCTCCTTGGTTACAGCAGGCTCTCAAACGATGGTTGTCATATCAGTAAATGAATGAATTCGTTTTCATTCATTCAACTATGAATCTTAAAGATATAAAGCCAAGGAAGACTGAACAGGCACCCCTGATGGGTTGTCCATAGTAGAAAGGGAAAGAAGAGGAACGAATGGGACGACCCAGTACACTCTAGGAGAAAGAGAGTAGGTGGGGTGGGACGGTTGGACTTGGAAGGCAGAACTAACTTCCAGGTGGGCACAGGGGGCACGATGCAGCCTCCATTTTATTTCAAAGTCTAGGTTTGTAAGAAACCGTGACTGAATGATAGGCATCTGGAGAAAGAGGTCCCGCTTACACTTAAGATGTACCAAGAAGGAGAAGCACAGTCCTTGTTGATCACAAATTCAAAAAAATTTCAAGTTGCTATTTTGTTGATAAGCTACCTCTAGAGGCATATCTGTAGGTAAAAGTGGCATTCGTAACATGAATGTCACTCGCTACTGGACCTGTTACATTTGATCAAATACGAGTAAAGTAAAGAAGTTTTCAATGTACAAAAAGACTTCCAAACTGAAAGAGCTGAACAAAAGGATGCATAAAGAGCTAAGCTACTAGTCCCTGCTCTGGGACTTGCCGCCAGCACTGGCCATTTGGCAGCTATGAAACATCAGCCTTTCCTTATCAAAATACAAAGAAGAAGAAAAAATCATCCAGCGGGTTCTCAGCAAGAAGCCATTAGACAGATGTAATCATAATGGGACCAAACATTCCTATAACTAAAACGTGCACATTTAGGACTGCACGCAGCGTATGAAAGCAGCTAACACAAAGGTAAGTAGAGTTGTCCCTGCATACACAATGGCTCAGATGTGGTAGCAATTCAACTGGCCCTCAGATAAAAATTGTGAATTTATGGGACAAACCCAGTATCCATTAGCTTAAAATTCGAATGATCCTCATGGAAAGCCCAGCTGTGGCAACGGAGCTATTATTCTCAGAGTAAATTCTTCTCCAGGCGCCCACGGCCAATTGGCCCATTGCAGAACCTATAGCCAGGCTTGTCTGAGTCATTGCTTTAGCCTGGCCAAATGGTTCTTTTTCAGATGCTTGAAGCCCTGTAGAATGACCAAGTAGATCAGGTGATACAGGGGTGTTTGAAAAGACAAGAAGATTTCAACTATCCAGTATAACGTACAAACTAATCTAACGGAAATGAGAGAGGAACGGAACCGGGAGAGTTAGCAGTAGAAAACCTTCTTAGATAAGGGATGGAGCTGACAGAAACACAAAACTGGAAAAAGCCACAAAGTGCAGCCTTGCTATAAGCATATGATAGGATAGAAATAAATGGAAATTCAGTCACATTGTTCAAAATATAAAAAACACAGGTCCTTAAAATGCGAAAACTTCGGCCCAAATACTTGGCAATTTAGAAAGCAGGACCTTTTGAATGTAGTTTGGTGAGTTACTTGAAGCTCCAAAAACATTCCTCCTCAAAAAGAATGTTACTCGCGGTGACTGGCTTCCCAGGATAGAACATTAGAGCCTCGTATAGATAGTGCAATAATGTATGCCTTTAGTGCGGGGATAATGTAGTAATAAGACTGTTTTGTAAAAATAGAAACTTATTGTTCATTATCCTACATAGAAATACTTTTCAAATCATGGGGTACAACCCATGAGGCCAACTTAGTCAGTCTTTACCAGTTTGTCTCTTGAAAGGGACACAAGGCAGAGAACTGCAAAGTCCAGAGGAAAACCATTGTTCTTGCAACTTAATTTCAGGGTTGTAGTTATTTAAAAAAAAAAAAAAACAACTGTGTGCAAAGCAAAATATCTTTCTTACTGTGAGTTACAGTCAAAACAGCTTGAGTTGTCTTTTTAAGGGCCCACAGGGGTTCTTGGAATAAAGAGAGTATTTTATAATACTGAACAAACGATTGGTTGAATGAGTTGATAAACTCATGGAGAACGGATAATAGGATGGGAGTCATGTACCTCTCGGCCATAACCTTGATACTTGCAATGAGAAATTTACTGTATTTGGCATTTTTATACTGAGGCACTGAAGGCGGAGAGCTGGCCAGCTACAGTTCCCTGTGTGGGGGTCTCTTGGCTTGGGATGTGATCGCTGGTGAAGTAGAGATTATAAAGGTAGGGTTCCACAAAGTGTGTGGGTTCTGGGGAGAATGGGGGGACAGAAAGACACCACTGCCTGATCTTTTGTATGAAAATACGTGATGATCTGTTAACTCTGAATTTCACATGAACCTGAACAAATACTTTACTGGCAAAGAAAATTATGGCCCTACAGTGATGGAAGATCACTTTGAGCAGACACTTATTCGATGCAAAAGTATGTGCAAAACATTATGCTAAGTGCAACGGAAGAGGAAAGTGCATCATCCCTGATATTAAAGAGACACACCACAATATCAATAAATTAGCATGAACTGAGCACTGTTTTAAGTACTTTATGGGAATTAATTCATTTAACACTCAGTTCCCTGCATTAAGCACTGCAATTGTAATTCCCTTTGAAAATATAACTGAAGTAGTTTAAAATTGTTCATGGTATCATAAACACATACACACAGACATACACTGTTCAATAAACCTGAATATTGTTCAGGAAGTAGATCTGGACATGAGATGGGATGGGATGTTAAAGACAGTTAAAACTTCAACAATGAATATTAGAGGAAGAAAAATTCAGGTGTCAAACAGTATAACATCATCAGGACATGGCAGGAAGTGGAAGCAACATTAAAACTGCTAGAGCACAGAAAGCGTCATGGCAGAATGAAGGGGACAGGACAAGGACACCAAACTGTGATTATCGTATGGAGAAAGTCCATGTGCTTTTACTGAATCTGTATACAGTGCTAAACTATAAAGGAATTTATGACAATTATGTGGTCACCATTTTGAGTTGGGCTACTAGAAACATGACTTGGTCCATAGCACAAAAGACAGAGTGGATAAGAAAAACATCAGAGGCCAAGAAACCATGTAGGTCAATGCGAGTGTCTGTCAAGCACTGTGGCAAAAAGCCCAGGGTTTATTTTCTAGACTAGATCTTTAGTGGGTGGATGACATTGGACAATTCATAGACTCACTGTGACCCTTGGCTTTCTTGTTCATAAAACAGCAATAGCCATACCACTTACTTTATATCATTATTGGGGAAATAAGGAAGGTTGTTGTTCTGAACAGTGACTACAAGCTAATGAAAACTTTCCCCGGAATGGAGAAGACAGCACACAGGGAAACATTCCACAAACACCAATGACCTCTAAAGGACCGCCACAACTGAGCTCGAATCTTTCCCAAGACGATTTCTCAAAGTCCACTAAGCCTTTGAACTTCTCTGGGAGTAAGTGACGTTCATGTCACACTGAGGGTGGCATGGTGAAGACAGGACTAACTTTCCTCCATTGAAAACTCTCTCTGGGAATGAAGGGAGATGACGAGAGCCAAAACAGACTGTGAGTTCCTCTTCCCACGGCTGTGACTAAATACTCAACAAAAGCAACTTTGGGGAGGGCCTTTTGTGTCTCAGGATTTGAGGATACAGACCGTCATGCTGGGGCGGGCACAGCAGCTGGTCACATTGCACCCAGTCAGGAAACAGAGAGCGGTGTTGCTGCTCAGCTTGTCTTCTTACTCACGCTGGGGCCCCAGCCTGTGGACTGGTGCTGCCCTCCTACCTCCATTAACACAATGTAGAAAATCCCTCCTGGCCCTCACATGTCCAGAGCTGCCCTAGATGGTTCTAGATCCTGTCAAGTTGACAGTTGATAGGAACCATCACATTAACCAACTCCAACAACCAAGGAGTCATAGTTGGATGAAATGAAGTGAACTTTGACATAACAAAACCTTGAGTTATCATCCCCACTTCAGCACCCACTATGACAGGGACCTTAGTAAATTATTGATACCCTCTAATGCTTCCATTTTCTCATCCGTAAAATGTGATTGATGACATCTATGTCATGAGACTATTAGCACAGCTGAGATCATGTATAATATGTCCTTAGAATAATGTGATGATAACAAATAGCCACTATGTATTATGCATTGATGAAAATCAAGCTTTACTTACTTGTACATAGGCAGCAATTCTGGTAGAGATGGAGATCAGAAACATATAGATGCTATTTGATAGCATGGCAATTCTAGAGACCACACCCAAGAAGGAACTGAACATTCCTTGTGTACAGAGATAGATGTGTTCTCCCAACATAGGTGACTCCCTAAAGATCATCCACTGGGTTAATAAGGATGACAGGAGCTAAGAATGCAGCTACGCTGTACAGTGGGAAGAGAGAAACATGGAAGATGGAAAAGCTATAGCCTCTGAATGAATTATTCTCCCACCATGGCTTAGAACGCAGACTCTATCACTAAGACAGAATGAAAGCAAGACTTGGCTTCACATAGGGAGCATGGCCACAATATGTCATAAGACAAAGGGGACAGGAAGGATGCCAGGCAAGAACACACACACTACACTCCCTTCTCCCTCTTAGGACTGGAAACGCCTGTATGAATGCTTCTGGCCTACCCTTCTAGATATTAGAATACAGAGAAACCCAGCCATTTCTGTAAATGATCTGCCCGAGTGTGGCACAAAAACTCCTAAACAGCCCAATGCTCAAGCCGCTATCATGGTCCTGAAGTCCTTCACTTTTCTCCTAGAAATTTTTAATTGTTTCCAAAGATTTCGGTTTTGTTTTGTTTCATTTTACAAATAACCAAATTTTAATAAGACCACAAAAGGTAACAAAATGGACAGTAAGACACTCTGGCTGCAATGTGCGTGCATCTTCTGTCCTCAGCCTCTGGGGTGGCACAGGCAGACACTGGAGCTGTTTTACGATCACAGTGACATTTTGCCCCACTTTTTTTGTTTGTTTTTTATTAGCCACAACCTGTCAGCTCTCCTTTATCAAACAGCAAATGTGTAAGAGTTCCTGGACTTCATACTTACACAGAAGACCTCTCTTGCAAACCTACTTTGGCCACATTCTCCCCAAAATGAAATCAAAGGTTGGTTATTCATTATGACAGTATCCACCTCTTTTTCTAATTTCTCTGAAACTAAAGGGAAGCTTCGGTGTTGGTATATTTGGCATTTGGGGAATTAAATGTTGCCCTCACTCTTTCAGTACCTTAGTACTTTCAAGAAATGAATATTTAGAGAGGATTAATTCTCTTCCACATTTCTCTCCATCCCAAATATAGTAAGCTGGACCGTACCCTTCCATTTAGGAGCAGCAATGTTCATCTGAAAGGTGTCCACAGAGCACATTCCTGCATCTTCATCTCCTCAGGCACAGACATTCCTAAGGGTAGGAATTCTCTCCAGGGGCATTGATGAAATGTGACACCTGATACACATTTTAGGTTGATTCGGCCAACAGTAACTCAACTATTTGTAGAGAGATGGTGAGAGGCAATGCCGAAAGTAGTTCCTACCTCTAGAGGGGTGGGAAACACCACAGAGCAAGTTATAAGGAGTTACCAAGGATTGAGGGACATCTCTTCTCCTGGGACTTTTCAAAGACAAAACAGCCACTTTGGTTTGAAAATGGCAGTCATCTAAATGTGCAGGTGACTGGTTCTGGGGGTCAGCTCCTCTCTAGAACAACTGGGAACCCGACATTCCGAAAAGTCAAGGTGAAGCACCTGCTGCCTGCAGAAAAGCAGAGGCAGGGCAGTGTACCCAAAGCCAATGCACACAGCAACACTTTCTGGGGGAGGCTTTGGGAAGTTTATACCAAAACGTCCAGTCTAAGTAAAGAGAAAATGAAGAGACTGGCAATTTAAAGGTGCCCTGCAGATCTCTAGAACAGCCTCCTGGCCATCTGGCCGCCTAACATATCATGGAGAAGATGCTGAGGGGGGTTGGCTAAGGCTACTGCAAGCCTGGAAAACGTTCCCTCTCCGGGCTCTTCATCCTTTAGGTTTCAGCATTTCCCCACCTGCCTTTTCTAAGTTCCTCCCTCCACTCACCCTTGGGCTCTCCCTGTCACCGAGAGAAGTATGGATTGGATAATTTGAGCTCTAAAGTCACAGGGAATGGTTCCACATGATCTCAGGAGAAAACCTAGAATTGCAAAGGTAAAGGGGGACCAACAAGCAGCTGAGAAGACTTTGGAACGGGAAGGAGTTCCTGGCTGAAGGGCACACTGCGTGCCTGAGAGAAGAAACTCAAGTCTGTTTCTCCCTCAGTCTGGAAATAGCTGACTGTGAGGGCCAAGGCACCTGGGGCTTCCAGGAGGGCTTGAGACAGGTGGCAAGGCTAGCTGACCTGGCCTGCTCGCCAGGCAGTCTATAGGAGAGAATAGGAGCTAGAGAGACAAACGGCACTCTTTCCAACTACAGAGTGTGAAGGGTCACGCAGCACGGAACTGTCCCTACTGAGTGGCCCAGATGGGTCTCATATAAAACGCTGATGATGCCATTCCCCCCAGGAGGATGAGCAAACCAGCCAGCCAACTCCTAGCAAGGATGCTTGCAGCAGGGTCACCGCACCACCATCAAGTGTGAGCAATTAGGTGTAGCTGCCTTCAGAAGGCGCAATTTGGCTAATCCCGTTGAATCTCCCTCCCCACGCCCAGTGTACCTCACACCAGAAGAAATGAGTTAACTTACAAGGAGTTCACGCCTCGCTGGAGGTTGGGGGAAGGGAGTGGTTAGAGCAGGCAAGAAGGTAGAAACCTCTTGAAATGAAAGATTGCTTCCTGTTAATAATTTAGAAAAGCTAGGGTAGGCAGCGGAAGGATGTGCAAGAGACAGCTCGTTTTCGAATGTGCCTGGCATGTTAGGCAAGGGGCAACTAGCAAAACACGCGATTCACCTGTCAACTAGGGAAGAGAAAAACAAACATGCGGTAAGGGCTGAGGAGGCAAGGAATTCAGACTCGGAGGCTTCCATCTCCCCCTCACCGCCCTCCCCAGCCCTGCCCCAGAAGTCCTTCAGGTGAGACACACTTGCCAAGTGGTGGGGACCCTAGCGGTGGGTCAGGGGTGCTCACCGCCGTCGCTGCAACCCCTGCAGGACACACCCTCCACCTACCTCCAGCCTGGGAGAGGCGCCCTTGCTCGGCAGTGTGCAGCCCAGGAGCGCCGCAAGAAACTTTGCCATATACGAGCAGGGAGGCCGGGTCCCCCTGGCGCTCGCCGCCTCCGTCCTCGCCCTGCCCCTGAGCTGGGGTGAGCAGGGCGGACCGAAGCTCGTGGACCCGGGCGGGGGCGGGGATCCGCCCTCCAAGGCTGTCCCGTCGGGGGTCTCCGGGCCTGGGGGGAGCTCGACGTTACCGCTCCGGAGGTGCCCGGGTGAAAGGAGCAAACAGCCGCGGGCGTCCCAGCCTCTGCGCCGCGGGAGCCCTGCTGTGCAAGCCGGTCCTGCTGAATGTCACAAGCGCCGTAGTAAACGGAAGGGCCCCACCGAGGGGAGGCGGGAGGGCCAACGGCGCACGACCCGCGGCTGTGCCCGGGCAAGGGCGGCGAGCACAGCGTGGCGACGCAGCGACAGGCCGGCCCGCCCCTGGGCAGTGATGCAGGCGATGCCCGGAACTCCGGTGAGAGCGTGCGGCGAAGGTGGGAGGGGCTGCTCACCGGAGTCGCCCCGGGCGACCCACTTCCCTAGTTTCTACCTGATTTGTGACAATGCAGGTAGGCGATGAGGTGGTCCAGGTCCGCTGACACTTGGCGAGTTACCAGGACAAAAACGCAAGCTGCCCACAAGGGCTCCCCACCGGACAGCGCCAGCCCCACCCTTCCTGTGGGGAAAGAGAAGGCTCCAACACCGGAATGAAGAACCCCACTCCTGTCACATGTGAACCCCTGACGCTGGGTGGGACTTGCACAACTAAGCCCCAAAGAGGAGCTGGTGACTTTGGGTGATCTCGGCTGGCACGCTCCCTGGACTGCCTTCCAACCGGCAAGGCCCCGGGATGGGCGTGGCTGTAACCTGGACACTGCTACACATAGGTGTGGCCTGTTCTTCCAAGAACCACGCCTGGAGGGTTTCTCTGGAAGACTTGGGGACCCAGGGCCAGCAGGACACATGAATTTTACTGCTCACGTCTGTACTCCCACAGAGTGTACTATGGATGACAAGTGGAGCTTGTTGAAAATGACAAGTCCTGAGCTGCAGTGAAGTCTGGGGCAACCTCACGATCTTTATTCTTTATTAGGTACTCCCCGACTCGCTGCAGGTGGTGTCAGGCTGTGGTTTGAAAAACACTACCCAACTGTGCCAAAGTCAGAGGTACAGGAACCCCAGAAAAAGCGTTAACCTCTCACTGCCCGACCCCCCCCCCCCGATTTTGTAGACAAAGTCAGAGAGCAGAAAGTCTTCGCTACTCAAGTCAAACTCAGGACACACAGTTGCGTACTGTGTGTGCGACTGTAAAGGCTGAAGATGCTCGTTGAGGGGGTGGCTAGAAAATGAGTGGTTGGTGGGTGGTGCTGATGCAAGGCTAGAGTTCCTGTAATCACTGGCCCAGCAAACATGACTTCAGGGAGCGTCTTAGGGTTTTCAATGCTGTGAAGAGACACCATGACCATGACAACTCTTATATTAAAAAAACAAAAGTAATTGGCACGGCTCGCTTACAGTTTCAGTGGTTCGGTTCATTATCATGATGAGCATGACAGCATGTGGGCAGAGTGGTGCTGGTAGCTGAGGTGCTACATCTTGCAGGGAGCAGGAAGTTGGTTGACTGTCACACTGAGGGACGCTTGAGCAAAAGAGACCTCAAAGCCCACACCCACAGTGATGTACTTCCTCCAACGAGGCCACACCTCCTAACAGTGCCACTCCCTTTGGGGGTCATTTTCTTTCAAACCACCACATTCCACTCCCTGGCTCCCAAATGCTTATAGCCATATCATAATGCAAGAAATGCGTTCAGTCCAACTGTGAGTCTATCACAGTCTCAAACTTGTTTCAAAGTCCGAAGTCTCTTCTGAGACAAGTGGCAATCTCTTAACTGTAATCCCCCTGTAAAAACCAAAAAGCAGATCATATACTTCTAGTATATAATGGCACAAGATATACATACCATTCCAAAACACAGGGAAGGGAGTATAACAAGGAAATACTGAACAAAAGAACAAGTGAAAACCAGCTGGGCAAACTCCAAACTCTGCATGTCCATGTCTGATGTCAAAACACTCTTTAGATCTCCAACTTTGTTCAGCTTTGTTGACTGCAACACGCTTCTTTCTCTTGAGCTGGTTCCACTCCCTGTTAGCAGCTCTCCCCAGCAGATATCCCACGACTCTGGCATCTCTAATATCTTGAGTTCTCCAAGGCAACCCAGGCTGCAACTTCACAGCTTCACAAACTGGCCTTTCTCCCTAGGCCTCCATGCAGGGACACCCCTGACACATGCCTGGCCTCAGGTACTTTATTCCATAACTCCTTTTTTCTATCCTTAACTCTAAATCCAGAACCACGCAGCAGAAGGTGCCAAATTTTGCTGCTTACTAGTGCTGAAACATCGTCCCCGTGTTCACTTATATCTTCGCCAGCTCTGTTTTTGATTGTTATCCTCATTGCCTAAGTTTGGCTGTCCTGAAAACTTGCTCTGTAGACCAGGCTGGCCTCAGACTTAGAGATGCGTCAGCCTCTGCCTTCCCAGTGCTAGGATTAAAGGTGTGTGGCCCCACAGCAGGCTCTAAATTTTCCTTTAGTTCCTTTGTAACTTTAGCTGGGCAAGATCTTGCCCTGAGGTCGCCACTCCCTTTATTCCAGTTTTTAATCCTTTTATCTTGTTGAACACAGGATTTTGCTCCATTCTACTTCCTAGTTCTCTTTTTCTCCTCAAAACTTACCTTCCAGTAATTTATGCTGCTCAGCCTGCTCCTTTTCATTATAAATCTTTATTAGAGTTACCACTAATAGCCACAGGACGGAGTCTACAGCAGGCTGTTTTGAGATTTCCTCTGAAACCTCTTCCCTTTAGCCTCAGGCAGACTCTTCAGCTGTGTGGGCAAAGGCAGCCACTTTCTTCACCAAAATATCCTAAGAATGACCTCTAGGCACCATACTAAAATTCTCCTCCTCTGAAACCTCAAGTGAGCTCCAACAGCTCAGATAACTCTTAGCACCTCTGTCTTCCATGCTCCTGTTAGTCTGGCCCATTACTCATCACTTTTGAAAGCATTCCATTGCTACCCAAAGTACTAAAGTGCATATTCCTCCAACCAAAAGCATGGTCAGGTCTTTCCCAGCAACACTCCAGTCCCCAGTGCCGACTTCTGTCTTAGTTAGGGTTTTATTGCTCTGAACAGACATCGTGACTATGGCAACTCTTAGGAATGAAAACATTGAATTGAGGCACTCACAGTTTCAGAGGTTCCGTTCATTATCATCATGGTGGGGAGCACAGCGGCATTCAGGCAGACATGGTGCTGGAGCTGAAAGTCCTATGTCTTCACCCAGAGGCAACAGGAAGTCGGATGACTCACTGGACAGTATCCTGAGCATAGGAAACCTCAAAGCCCGCCTTCTCTTCCTCCAACAAGGACACACCCACTCCAACAAAGCCACACCTCCTAATAGTGCCACTCCCTATGAGCTTTAGGGGGGCCAAATGCATTCACACTAGCAAAGGATCATTCTAATACCATGCCACTGTTCCTCAAACCTTTTCAGTCAAGAACCTTTCACCATAAAAAGCTGATCAAGAACATAGTTTATTTTGTAGTTTTCCGATAAATATGTTTTAAAAACCGATGACAAAATCAGACTGCCTTATGCTTCTTCCCATCACTGCCCCTATCTTCTAACTGCACCGAGTCCTTCCAAGATTCAAAGCTGTCTGGCTTCATCTTTTGCCAACAGCCAGAGAAAAGGTCTGCATTTAAGAGGCCCAACGTCAGTTCTAGATTCTTCCTGTTTTGCAGTCAACCCATTTAGACACCATCATTAAATCTCATGCAATGTGAACCACAGAATAACCCCAGAGGTGAACAACCACAAGAAGGGTGCAGACCCTCCTAGCACAGGAGTGCACAGAGCATGTACTTGTCATTGCCTTATTCTCATACCTATACAAAGAACTTAAAGATTGGCTATTGGATTTTTCATTTTTAGTTTTTTTCTACACGTGGCCACTTTAACAGGCCACACTCTATTTTATTTTGAAACAGATATCCAAAAAGACTGGTCAAGACCACAAAGAAGGTTGATATCGAAGTCAGCAGTACATCCAGGACAGCTGCCATCATGGGTATTTAGGCATTCCTCCTTATTACACCCTTAAAAGCTGGGCACGAAAACAGGGGACAGACAGAAGTCATTTGGAGGAGCGAGACCTGAGACAGAAGGTGGCAATAAGCAGGCAAACTATCACAGTAGCTTGCTGTACACTACTATCTGACAGTAAGGACAAAGTACTAAATCCTGACGCCAACTGGCCTTGGTGGCTTATCCACCTGTATGTCCCCTTGTGGCCTAGACTCATTCCTCCCTGGAGCTCTCCTCAGATCCTCTTCTCCTCGATGTCTTGTGTCTGTAGCATCAGGAAAAAATAAACACATCTGAAAGCCAGCTGTGCACTGGCCCAGCCTGGAGAGTGTGAGCGCTATTCAGGGACACACCCTGGTTAGAATCACTACCAGGCCTGTCTCCTACTGTC
>PVIU01022359.1:0-29417 GCA_004026605.1 Ondatra zibethicus
GATTTATTTTGAAATTGGAAACAATTTATTTAGTCCTAGCATGAGCGCCACTTGTTATATGGATGGTATTCTGTGATATTTAAAAATTGTGGCATTTGATTAAACAGTTCATATCTATTAAGTTAATTCTCATGAAGGATTATTTTGTCTTACTATGCCCTTAAGGTTTTGGTATCATTGTCTTGATATAAATTTGGTTGACTAATGTTATTATATCTTTCTTATTTTGGAAGGATTTATGAGTAATGGTGGTATTATTCTTTAAATTTTTTGATAGAATTTAAAGCATGTTTTAAAGAATTCTATATCTTATTGAGCCTGAGTTTTCTGAGGAAATTGTCTATTTAATCTAATTCACTGAATTTATTATAAGACTTAGAATATCCTGTTGTCTTTCCAAAACCTTTGTGATTGATAATTCAGTTTCCCCTCTTTTTTGAATAATGCAGGTGTTACATCAGTTCCACTAATTGTTTCAAAGTGCCCACATCAATTTGTTGGTATTTTTTTATTCATTGTATGTTTTTTATTTCATGTTTACATTGTCACGTATTTACAGGTGTTTCCCCAGGCTTTTTCCCTAATTTAATGATACAGTAGAGAACGTATTCCATACAATTTTGATCTTTTCTCTCTAGTACGGCTTTTTCATGGCTCATCATATATTTTGATGAGGTTTTATATGCCCTTGAAAATAATGTTGTGCTGTCACTAGGCACAGTGTTTTAATCATGTAAATTAGGTCATGTTGTTTGATCACATGATTCAAGTCTTCCTAATTTCCTTGAGTCATTTTTGTTTTATTAATTACTGAGTCAAGGACTTAAAAGTAATCTTCAAGAATAGACAGGGATTTCAACATACTACAAATGTATAAAAAAAATAAAGGTGGAAAAAATGTGGTGGGAAATATGGGAAAATAGAATGGCAAACAGGAATCAATGAAGAATAATTAAACGGGCATTCTATAACGACAACAATAGACTCTGAGACAAATTCTCTGATGTTTTTTTAAGAGTCTCAGGAGCCATGTTTAGTGAAGCTGAAGGCCTTCAGCAGGAAAGAAGGCAACAGGATCAGCAAAGGCACTTGGACATGGGGCAGGGGAATGTTGGGACAGTAATGTGTACTGTCTTAAAGCAGCATGTGTGAGCTTCCCAAGGGTTCCCTGTGTCTCCTCATCAGCTTTTAGAAAACTGAGCCCCTACTCCTTATGCTGCATCTTGTCAGCCTCTTGGAAATTTCTCCGTGGTTCCCTGGCATCTCTCCTCCTTCCCTTGACCACATTCACCTTGGAGACACGATCATGAATTTTGTCCACAACCCTGCTCCTTTGAAGATGTCTGGAGGAAGATCTGACAGAAGCCTTGTGTGAACAACTAAGCAACTCATTTGCAACAGCCACACCATAGCTCTGGGGGGCCAAGGTGGGACTTAGCTCTCTTATGAGTGTTCTCTCTCAAGAAGAAAATAGATGATTCCCAAGATCCAGAGGGATTGTGGGATCAGACTTCAGTTTTGACTTAATCATATTTTTAACTTACACATTTTTTAAAGATGTTGTCTTAAGTCAAGTAGTATCTCCATATGTATATACACTAATCTATATAATATCCATGCATATATAAAATATGGCTCAATGTCTGAAGCTGTAAATTTCTCTGCTTAAATAAACATCTTTCAGGATAAGATAACTCAATTTGAAGCTTCTTGATAACATTATTTTTTAGTCATTTTACCTCTAGAATTAGATGCTTTTGAAAGGAAAGAAAATATGCTAAATTTAAAATGCTAAAGGAAGAGTGTTTTTATTGCTGTAATTAAATGTAATCAAAAAGTTCGAAATTATGCATCCAGAGGTTGAGCGTTGATTTGGTACCCATGAAACAAAGCTTAGGCTATGATTTATGAATTAAGTAATTTCCTGTGATGAAAATTCTTTTAGACAAATTGGAAAATGAGAATTTTAGAAAAATTATGTTCAAAGGAAACATAAAAGTTAAGCTTTCCTGCACTGTAGCTGAATTATTCTCTATCACCATGAGTCAAGTCACCATATATATATACATGTATATATATATATATATGATGTGTATAATAATAATAATAAATATATGTTATATACACATAAACACACACGTTTGGACATGTCCTCCCCCCCACATGTTTGGACATGACCCCCCAATATATGATTGTTACTGGGTCAAGTTCAATGTATACCTAGAGTTGAAAATGTATCTATCATAAGTGATTCTACTCTTACTTTGAATAAACCCTGGTTTTTATTCATTTTAAACTTACTTTCAATCAACCAATAAAATCCAGGGGTTTTTTTTGAAAAATTATTTGGAAAAATGGTAAGACTGCAGTCTTCTTTCTATCTTCTTATCTTCTCTCTGTATCCTTTCACTTTCTTCCTTTTCTCTGGCATGGAGTCTCATTGTACAGTCTCATTGGTTTGAAATTGTCTATGTAACCCAGGAATGTTTGGCTAAAGATCCTCCAGCCACAGCCTTTTTAAAATTATTTTCTTCATTTTTAAAAGTATAATTATATAATTTCTTCCTTCCCTATCCTCACCCTTAACCCCCTCATAAACTCTGTCTTCCTTTCTTTCAAATTCATAGACCTTTTTTTCATTAATTGCTGCTACATGTGTGTGTATGTGTGTGTGAGAGAGAGAGTGTGGGGGGGAGAAGAAAAGAAAGAAAGAAAGAAAGAAAGAAAGAAAGAAAGAAAGAAAGAAAGAAAGAAAGAAAGAAAGAAAGAAGAGAGAATTGGTGCTTGTATATACATATATACATATACATAGTATATCCCAGTTGGTCTACATATTGTTACTTGTATGTATGCTTTCAGGAATGACCACTTGGTATCAATTAATCAGTTGGTGTGGTCTCCAGGCAAGTATTCCTTAGCTTCCTACAGTTCTTTGTGCAGGGTTAAGGTCTCATGGACTTCCCCACTTCCACTGTAGCTTGTCTGTTTTTATTGTCCTTTGACAGCTCATGTTTCCGCAATCGTGTTGGTGAGACTTCATGGAATGTAGCTTCTGACGTTCCTAGGAGATACAATCTCACAGCAAACTTTGATCCTCTGTCTTTTACAATTTTTTTGTACTTCCTATCCCCTTCTGCAATGATCTCTAAGTCTTGGGTACAGAAGTAGTATACATATGTATCTGTTGGAACTGGGGTCCACAACTTTGCCTTTGATTGGTGGTGGCTTTCTATAGTTATCTTCATATGTTGTAAAGAGACATTTCCTTTATAAGCAGTCATGGCTGAAACTTGTCTGTGGGTATAAGGACAAAGACTTAGAATATAGATCAGGATTATTCTGATTTAGTAAACAGATAAAACAGATAAATAGATTCTCCTGCAAGATACATGGCTTCAGTAGACCTGTGTAGTTGGCTATAGCTGATACTGGTAGGTTTCCAGTATCAGGTATGATTTCCCTCTTGTTGATCAGATCTTAAGTCCAATTAGAGAGATGGTGGTTACTGCCAAGGTATTTATGCCACTAGTGCATTCTTAAAGTCATCATGTCATGCTTTGTCACTGTTGTGGTTCATAGGTGTTTAGCTGGGTAGAACTGTTTGTTGCTTCATTTCTTTGGAAGCTTGCATGGCATCTTGTCATATAAGGAAAGCTAGTCTTCAGCTCTGAGTGCTGAGATTACATGTGTGCACCATCATATCTCACACGGTTTTGTTTGCTTTGATTTTTTCTGCTTTTTTTCCTCTAGTGCTTGAGTTGAAACACACAACCTTGCATGTGTTAGCCTAGTACTTTACCAACAAGCTAGAATCACAGCCCTCTGGTGCTTTTCTGTGTCTAGCAAGGCATAACAAAAACTAAACCTCTGTGCTTAAAGAAGCTACTGCAATTCAGGGTTTACATGTAAAGAAATACAACCCAATTTTAATTAATAACTACTAATAAAATAAATTAATATTTATTGATATTTCACAAAATTAACTTGAAATAACAAAAATAAATTATTAAGAACTTTAGTGTCAGATGACAATGTCATGTAAAGGGATGATTTTAATATATTGCTGAAAATTCACATATAGATACAAATATGAATGAATTATATGCTCTATATTTCCATAAAATAACAGGATATCTGAGAGGATCAGCTTAAAGTGGGGAGAGACTTACTTGAGGTTTTGCTTCATGGCCACTTTTGTAATATAAATATTCTCATGACCATGTGAGAGATGGAGCAGGCCTTGTCACCTCATGATGGCTAGAAGCAAATAGAAAGAATAGAGAGAAAGGGGCCTGGGTTCTGATATTACCTTTACAGGCTATAGTGATTCAAATGAGAAATGCCCCTCATAGTCTCCGGTGTCCTGAGAGCTGGTTTCCAGTTGTTGAAACTGTTAAGAGGTGTAAGTGCAGCCTTGCTGAAGAAAGTATGCCACTGGCAGAGGGCTTTGGGAGTATAAAGCCTTAACATTCCCAATTTCCTCTCTTTGTTTTGCATTTGAACACCCACCTTCCTCACGTTTCCACATTTGCTGCTTGCTGCCATGACTCCCTATCATCATGGACTCTCTCTCTGGAACCATAGGGGGAAATAAGCTCTCTCTTCCTTGAGTCGCCATTAGTTGAGGTGCTTATCACAGCAGCAGAAGAGTGGTTGGTGTGCAGGCAGATCCCAAGAGCACTCTGAGCCAGAAAGCGACTTCTCAATGCCTAGGCCTCTCTTTGGAAGACAACCAAAATCCAAATGATGGGCTAGTGAGATGGCTCATCAGGTGTAGGTGCTTGCTGTACAAGCTTAGAAACCCAAGTTATATCAATCATCAGAACACACATAAAGGTGGAAGGAGAGAATTGACCCCATAATGTCATCCTCTGACCTCCACACAATAATAGGGGCTTGTTTCTGAAAAGGACTGATTCTTTCTTTCTCAGCGGCCGTCAGCTACATTGCCTGCAGCTCTTCATCTAGAAATGGGCTTTGGGAGATTTCCCATATCATTGTTGACATGTGAACTGGTGTTATCATCGTGTAGTTCTTGTTTAGGCAGCCATTTAGATTGAAGACAGAGATCATACTGATTTAATGTTAGTTATGCTTTCTATTTTTATGATAAAGCTAATGACTAAAAGCAACATGGGAAGAAAAGGGTTTATTTGGCTTACATATCCCAAGTCACAGCCTATTGAGAGAAGCCAAATGGAAACTCAAGACAGGAACTTAGAAGAAGGAACTGAAGCAGAAACTATGGAGGAACACTGTTTACTGGCTTGCTGTGTTATCACCCACATTGACCTGGAACTTCCCACACCAGTCATTGATCAAGAAAATGCCACACAGAATTGCCTTCAGGACAATTTGATAGAGGGGATTCCTTGAATAAAATTTCTTCTTTCTTCTAAGCAGTGGTGGTACACACCTTTAATTCCAGGATTTGGGAGGCAGAGGCAGGCAGATCTCTGTGAGTTCGAGGCCAGCCTGGTCCCCAGAGTGAGTTCCAGGACAGCCAGGACTGGTTTCAATTTCTTCTTTCCAATATGTCTAGCTTTGGTCAAGTTCACAAAAACAAACCAGCCCAGCTTTGTGTTAAATTTCAAACCCGAAATAAATGGCTGAGGTGCCTATTTAACATATCAAAGTTACTGCCAGATTCTCTCAGGATCCCTCAGTCCCTACCTCTACATGTTATAGCTAGCATACTCTGGTCCCTACCCTGATGTAGGATTCCCCTCTGTATGCTGTGAATACCATTGGTTAATAAAGAAACTGGCTTGGCCTGATATGGTAGAACAGAGCTAGATGGGGAAAACTAAACTGAATGCTGAGAGAAAGAAGGGCGGAATCTAGAGAAGCCATGGAGCCGCCACCAGAGACAGATGCTGAACCTTGCCAGCAGGCCACGAACGTCATGATAAAATATATAATAATGGAAATGGGTTAAATTTAGATGTAAAAGCTAACCAATAAGAAGTTAGAGCTAATAGGCCAAGCAGTGATTTAATTAATACAGTTTCTGTGTGGATATTTTGGGATTGAACAGCCAGGAACTAACTAGTGGCCTCCCTACTACAGCACATCAATTTCATAAGCTGCCAAGCCAGATTGTGAGGTACAATCAGGGCAAAATGTTTCAGGAGGCTGAGTTCGCAACTAGCTGAATGGGGGGAGCTAAGTATAGTGAGGGTTCTTTAGTGGGGGCTAAGAAGAAAGACAACCCCCCTTTTTGGGAAACACACACAAGGAGAGAAGTTTAGGTACTTGCTATTCAGCCTCTTTGAGATAGCAGAATATCACCTCAACCTTTGAATTCTCAGTTCTATAGGATAGAGAAATAGATAAAGTTTCCTTCAGCAGCTGTAATAGTGTCGGTTCCTGAGGGAACAGAACCTAATTCCTCCCTAGCTGTGGCCAGTGCTGCCAAATAGCTGCTGATAGCTGTTAAGATGCAATTGCTGGTTGGGACAGCAGTCTCTTAAGGTGCAGTCACTGTATTGAATGTAAAACAACATAATACCTCAACACACCTCCAAGGACCTAATTTCTTTTCATTAAATTACAACTCCAGAAAATTCCACCACCTCTCATTGGAGCAATAGGCAACAGATGCCCAAGCCTTTGGAGAACATTTGAGATATAAACTACAATATGATCTTTTAAAAAATTTAATGCAAATGTCCATACTAACTCTTATTGTTTAATTATACATTCTGTTGTTCTCTATCTAAAATTCAAATGAAGTAAACACCTTCATACAAAGAAAATGTTGAGCGAGCAGATTTTAATATAGGGAACACTTTCTCTATGATTATACTAAAACACCCATCTTTCAGGTTTAGTACATTACCTGATTACTCAACTTCAACAAATGTAATTTAAAAAATAACATGTTTCTCAATTCCCAGTATCTAAATCTAAGTGTCTAATAGATGTACTTGTTAAAAATTGGAAGATACTTATTCTGGGATAAAAGAGATCCTCCACTGAGAGCTATAATTGTCATAGCTTGAAATATCTTTTCTTCAGCTGAAAGGCAAGGGTTTCAATTATAGAGAAAAACCTTCTAAAATGTGACTCCTTCCAATGGTGACAATAAGATGTGACAAGTAGTGCTTGCCCTTAGGCATTTCATGAACCTGCTACTCTTCCCTTTAGAAATGGCTCCCACAACCTGCCGTACAGAAAAACCGAGACAGCAGACATCTGACCTTCTGTGTTTGCCCTAAATGTCATTACAGCAAAAGCTTCTGAGACTTGTTAAAAACAATAATAAAACTCACCTCCAAGTGTTTGTGTTGGTCATGCTGTAAACAGCTTTCATTAAGTAATGTTAGAACCTTCTGTGAACTGTGGGAGAGATTAATCCAATGTCTTGAGCTGTCCCCATGATAAAAATGTTGAGAGACAGTCTTGTTGTCCTAATGAAGCAAGAGAAAGAGTCTCAAAAGTAATGGTCATAGGGTTGGGTTTGTGGGTACTTCTTTTAGGCCAGAGGGCATAGAATTATGAAATGGTGTAACCTTTTAAACCACTAATAGTGTCAATGTGGGTGGATTTCTAAAAAGCTTTCTTTGACAGATGTCTTTTTCTTTTTTCAAGACAGCATTTCTCTGTAGCTTTGGAGCCTGTCCTGGAACTATCTTTTGTAGACCAGGCTGGCATCAAACTCACAGAGATCTGCCTGCCTCTGCCTCCTGAGTGCTGGGATTAAAGAAATCTGCCACCACTGTCCAGCAACAGAGTATATTTTTAATTGATGAGATGATGCGACTATGCTCAACCCCTTCTAAAAATATCCAGTGACTTTCCTATAGTGCCAGAAAGCAAAATAGAAAAATGAACAACTTTCAGAGGATAACATATTAGTCATCTTTCTTTTAGAATGTTTCTCTGAAAGTGACATTCAATTACACACCAGGCCCTTTTTCCTCTGCTGAAATAAATGTGGTTATATGACATTGCACAGTGTCCAGAAAGTTTGCTGGTGTGTGTGTGTGTGTGTGTGTGTGTGTGTGTGTGTGTAAGAGTGTATGTGCATACATGGCTCCAAGTTATCAAGGTTTAATTCTTATCAAACTGGAACTAAATGCAACTGAGAAGTTGTTCCAGAGTTCAGTGGGTGAAAAGACAGTTCCCATCATCATGAGCTCCCTCTGAGGCCTCACCAACACCACTGTTTACTCTTAGCAATGACAGAAAGGGATAAAGAAAAGGCCTGAGACTCCATGGGATGAAGCAAATTAGGAGAGAGGTATCCACTCTCCAAGACAATCATTGTCTGAAGCCATTTGTGTGGTAGAAATAATAGTCCCTCTG
Source organism: Ondatra zibethicus (assembly GCA_004026605.1). Lineage (NCBI taxonomy): Eukaryota > Metazoa > Chordata > Mammalia > Rodentia > Cricetidae > Ondatra > Ondatra zibethicus. The sequence continues at coordinate 8,311 of PVIU01022359.1, forward strand.
AAGGACTAGTATTAGACAGAATAGGCAGACAGGCAGGCAAAGTGGCTCTAGGTAGATTAATACATATTTCACTTAATTATTTAAGATGGCTGACTCCCTGGCATCCATCTGTAAAACAAAGACTTGGTGGCCTACTTCTCCTCTTCTGCCCCTGTTGGTGGAACTGTTTGGAGGGACTTTCAAATCTCCCACCAGAGGGTTCCTGTGGTAGAATCCAAACAACTGCCCTGTCTTTATCTGCATTATCCAATGCCCCACCATAGACCAAACCAGAAAATTACAAGGGAGAAAGGGAACTCATCCCATTCCTAAACTTATGGCTCCCCCAACATACTCTCAGTCAGACCCAAGCACCAACATGGGTCCCCTTCTATACAGGGAGTCTGTCTCTGTGTGTTTGCTATATGTGTAGCCTCTCACTTTTGACAAAATCTGGTCAAGTACAAAGACTTAGCTTTTGCCTTCTTTTTATTTTTAAATCAGTTTTGGGGAGGGCAGATTCCTGAATGCTAGATAGACCACATCATCCTGAAGGCAACACCTCCAGGATCCTTTGGTGTGGTATTGTTGTAGAACACTGTCATCTTAAAACACGGGATTACCTATGAGGGGACTTCACAAGACTGGGCCTGCTGACATTCTCATGGAAAAAAGGTGGTGTAGGAGGTCCTTCTTTTAGGTGTTGCTTTCACTGGTGAATAAAGAAAACTGCCTTGGCTTTTTGATAGGGCAGAGATCAGGTAGGCAGAGTAGACAGAACGGAATGCGGGGAAGAAGGCAGTGTGGCAGACGTCATGGCTCTCCTGCCCAAGATGGATGTTGGTTAGACTCATGCCAGTAAGCCACAGTCAAGTGGTGATACACATTAATGGAGATGGGTTAATATACTATGTGAGAGTTAGCCAATAAGGGGCTGGAGATAATGGGTCAGACAGTATTTCAGTGGATACAGTTTCTGTGTAATTATTTCAGGAGTTAAGCTAGCTGGGAGCTGGGAACATGGCCTGCTCCTCCTTACTACAGATTGGCACCCAACATGGTTGATTGACTACATGTAAAATCTGACAGAGCTTCAAAAACAGTATAGAGTTTAACATAGTTTTTGCTGTTTGCTAGCAGGGTGCTGCAGAGAAAATTTCCTCACTCAGCAGCCACAACAGTAAAAAAGCCGCAGTGGTTTTAAAATGCTGGCTTTCTGGGTTATGCTGCTGATACCATCTCTGGCTCCTGCTGGAGACAGAGCATTTGGACAGGGTTTCTGACTAAATTGCTATGGCTTGCTTGATGGCAATGTGGACTGCTGCCTGACTGGAACTGTGCATGGCTCATGGGCACCAAATGGCTCTGAAGCAGGAGCAGCTCCGCCATGCTGAATTGTGCTGATCTCAGGCAGGAACTATCATAATTATCATAATAACAGCACAGTTAAGGTTTAGACTGGGCAGGAAACAGGGGGTACTGTATTACCACTACATGGTGCAACTTAAGTTTTTAAGAAGTGCTTAGCATTTTAAGAAGTGCTCCTGGATAGTAAAGAATTACAGATTCACAATAGGACAGATTCAGACATGAAAGACCTCTAAATGGGTCACACTGTTGAATAAAGGTACATAGTATGCTTAAAATAGAAAAGAAATAAAGAGTATAGAGAGATGCTTTTTTAAAAAAAGGGGTAAAGTCTTTAAAGAGATAGAGTAAAATGATAGAGTAAAAATAAGCCACGTAAAAATGGAAATTTCACAGAGAGCCTGGATTCTGTATATTATTGTGTTTTCTTTGAATTTTTTGACTGTAATGGAGCTAAGTACAGAGAGAATTTTCATTGTATGGGCTGCCAAACTAAACCAACATATATGTTCTAAAGGTATTATGACTTCAGAATTTGGGTCTAAGGATATGATGCTTTGGAAAAGAAGTTCTTCTTTTGTTTTCACAGAGAATGAGACCCTGTGGATTCCTTCTAAACCAATATGGTATGATAGACCATGCCCTCCTGAAGGTCACTGTGAATACCTTCAGAAAATTACTTCACTCAACTGCCAACTGAGATGAACCTAGTACACAGGATACACCAATGAAAGACATGATTAACAGCACTCCCATACAGCAGGAAGAAGTTTGGAGAGAAATAACTATGTCCATATTCCCAAATATTGTTTATAAATGTTCTTTTACATTTAAAGGGGGATATGATATACATATGAATAATTTGCATTGGTATAATTCTTGATTTATTGATACAAGTTTAAGGTCAATTTTGTTATAAGTATTTCTGATCGTGATTAAGGTATTATGATTGTGTAGTTCATTTAAAAATGTAATGTATAATTAGGAAATATAGGTCATTAATGGATGATCAATAATAGTCAAGCTTTGTAGTCACATTAGTTAGATTTTCTAGATATATAGATATATATTTTAGTTAGATACGCATTCTTCATATCTTTTAACGACTACAGAATATGGCATTTAATGTTTAATAACTTAGGGCTTTTCGTGACAATGAGACACGTCTGCTCCTGGCATTACCAAGCTACTTCAAGAGGAAGATGGGAATCAAAGAGGCTCCTTATGGAGTTTGCTAGCCATTTGGGCAAGAAACTGCTCTTGCCTGGACTGCTTAATTGGACACAAAGAACCTGCAGAGAGAGGACTGCTGAACTTGCCTAAAGGTGAGATGATCCTTTGGGGTTTCTGATTCATGAAAGAGTCTGCGAGACATTCTGCAGGACACAGAAGAAAGTGACTGAACTGTCTTTAAAATTTCCTGCTTCAGGGAAGTGTCTGCTGGATACTATGGGCCTGTAGGCTGCAGATGGATGCCCCAATGGTACAAAATAACTTTGGGTGACTGTCCAGGCAGCGAGATGTCTCTGTCACTTTTAGAGTTTTGGAAGTTGCTTACTTCTTGTTTACTTAGGTAATATTATATCCTTCTGGAGTCTTTGATGGAGTTGAAGAATAGATAGATAGTTATAGTTTTCCATTGTTATGATAAAAGATAAAATAGATCTAAATATGGTAACTGTAGTTCTTTCTTGATAACTGTTATATGTAATTTTACTAAGTTAAAATGAAAGCCCTTCTTTTTTGTTTAAACAGAAAAAGGGGAAATGGTGTAGGAGGTCCTTCTTTCTATGTGTTGCTTTCATTGGTGAATAAAGAAAACTGCCTTGGCTTTTTGATAGGGCAGAGATCAGGTAGGCAGAGTAGACAGAACGGAATGCGGGGAAGAAGGCAGTGTGGCAGACACCATATCTCTCCTGCCTGAGATGGATACTGGTTAGGCTCACGCCAGTAAGCCACAGTCAAGTGGTGATACACATTAGTGGAGATGGGTTAAATTAATATGTGAGATTTAGCCAATAAGGGGCTGGAGATAATGGGCCAGGCAGTATTTCAGTGGATACGGTTTCTGTGTAATTATTTCAGGAGTTAAGTTAGCCGGGAGCCAGGAATGTGGCCCACTCCTCATACTACAAAAAGGAATTGGGAGGTTTGTTACTCCCTCATCCCAGAATTCTAACTACTCATTATTTCTTTGTATCTGATTCCCAATGCCCAACTTTCATGTAATGACCCCCATCACCCAGCTTGCATGTAATGACCATTAATGCCCAGCTTGCATGTAGTTCTGGGAGATGCCTGAGTTTCTATGGGGTGGAGTGTTAACTGGAAGGGATTCCGTCTAAGCAGTTTTCATGAGTATATTACCTATATGGGGTGGTGAGTCAGGGTGGAACCTCTTGTCATCCAGCTGATTGTGGTGACCCATGTCATCATAAACAAAACCTCATCCATTATTCTGTAAATAATCCTGAAAAACTCATTGGCTCACCAAAGTATTAGCTATTTTTCTATTGCTTTAATAAAATATCATAACTAAGGCAACTTACAGAAGGAGACTTAATTTGGGCTTATGATTCCAGAAATTTATAGTCCATAATGGTGGAGCAGAGGTAGCACACATGGATGACTGAAAAGCAGCTGGAAGTTCACATCTCCAGCCACAAGTATGAGGTAGACAGATCACTGAGAATGGATGAGGTTTTTGAAAACTCAGTCCTGACTTTAGCAACACACTTCATTCAGGAAGGCAGCACCTCCTAATCCCCCATAAATAACTTCATCAAACATCTGAGTTTATGGGGCCACTATCATTCAAACTACCACAATCAATTGGGACATAGATAAAATTGTTCTTTTTTGTCCTTTCTTGTTGGCCAATCTGAAGTGAATAAATATTTTCTCACAGAGGAAAAGCTTAGGCAGTGACCTGAGAATGGGGACAGAAGACTAAGACATCGAGATCAACATACGAGAATAAACAGGGTTCAAAGCTCTACAAGGATCCTGAAGGCTCAAGACTCTTTCCTGAGTCCCTAGTCCAAAGAATAGGAGTCTTTGCCCTTTGTTTTGTTTCTATTTCTATTGCTAACCCTGTGTCCCATTGTCTGGGACCCAAGAGCCTGGAATAGAACACCATCTGAACTCAGATTCACAGCCAGGATATTAATCGTCTCTGCCTGCATTAGTCTATCTCTTTCTTGATATGGACTAAAAGCCTTAGCAGGCTTTGACTGATTGCTCTGCCGTCCATGACTAGTTCCTGACATTGACTGAGATTTTCAACTTGTTTGCCCTGATGTTTTTCTTTCAAATTCTAATAAAATTATCCACAAGCTTTCTTCTGAATCTGCTTTTAAATGTTTTTATTAATGAGGCTAAGAACCCCTAAAGGGAACCTTGGTGCCTGTAGCAACAACACAGCAAGTACTAACAAAATAATGAAAGTTAAGTTAAATTGAAGTGAATTCAGCCTGAGGTTGCACCTGTACTTTGAGTTCCTATGTAACAAACTGCAACCAAACTCTGTAACTTACTAACTGAATGCCTGGTTTAGGAATACACTTCTATAGCAAATAGTGTTGAATCTCTGGTAGCCACAGGATGCTAACTGATCAGACCATATTCTGATGGGGTGAATGTAGAATTCTAGCCCCACAAACTGTATGACTCACTCGAACTTTCTGTCCACAAGTACAGCCTGCATACCTTACACCTTTTCTGACTTTAGGGTCATCTATTTTGTAAATTGTTCTTTATTCAGATGGTTAGGTTTAAATTTTCTAAAGACTTTTTCTTTAACAAGTGTGAGATAAGAAGAGAAGAAAAAGCAGAACTTTGAACGACATTTTAGAAGGAAACTCTAGAGTCAACCAGCAGTTAGTGTAATAGAAGAATCATATGTGACGCAGATCTTTACAAAACATATTTATGACAAAACTATAAATTGGAGTAAAGTAAGTCTCTGTCAGTTTCCATTGGAGGGAGAAATTTATTCAGTTGGAACAACTTGAATTTGAGGTCCCGTTAGGACTTCCAGGATGAAGATAAGGTAATTACCATATTTATTTTGTAACAATTTCCTCTGAGTTGAAACATTCCTTGTTGAAATGAAGCTCATTGAGACTCAGGAATTCAACAACACACCAGCTTCAGGAAGTTCCTGAAACTGACTAAGGGCATAAGAGCCTTCCCTCCCCAAAGTTGTATAAACAGTAAGAACTGCTGAAGAGAATAAGACCAGTTTAGCTGCCTTAAAGAGACTCTACAATTTGTAGACTTACTTGCAAGTTGTGCAGAGAGCTCCAGTCTTCCAGCCCTATGACCCTTCATCCATGCTGGGGTCAGCTTTAGCTGCTTCTTAGTAGCTCCTACAGTGACTCCTCACCCACAGGCCTGTAAGTAGCTTGAGAAAAAATTACTAATTCACCAAGTTGTATTTATATGTTATTTTTACTTTGCTCTTTCATTTTTTCACATCTGGGATGAGTAGATATTTGTTCATGTCTTCCCAGGAATACTATCACACATCTCCATTCCATGGAGCTATGGAGGAATGTTAGTGATTTTGTATAGTTTATGTAGCAACAATATGTTCTATAAATATCTTAAAAATAGAAAAGATTTCTTTATTTCATAGATTCAGAGTCCTTTGTGGTAGGTATGGCACATAGACTAGCTAACATGATACATAGGAAGCAGATGAAGATGTGACAAGAAGGGGCCAGGAAAAGACGTAGCCCCTCATGACACACTCCCAGTGACCTACTTATTTCAACCAGGTCCCCACCTTCCATATTTCCTCCAACCCCCCAAAGCCTATTCAAATTCTGAATCCATCAGAATGTTTAATGCTTCATAAATACACCAACCCATACTGTATCTTATACATTTTTCAATTCAATCAAGAGTAAATATCACAGGAGGCAACATTATTTTGACAGTAAAGTGGATGCCAGGAGCCATTAAATGGAAAAATTAAAGATGACATTGTGGTTGGGTCACAGAGGTGACACAACTGACAGTAATGTGGCAGTGGTAAGACCCTCTCCTCCTCCTGTTACAGCAAGACAATAAGGAATCAGGAAAGAAGATAACACTGAAGAAAGAAAGCAGCTAATTGATGGAGTAAGTTCTTAGATGAGGAGAGAGAGAGAGAACTCAAGTGAAGAGGGAAAGGGAGGTTGGTTAATATTGGAAAAGAAGCTTTATTTCAAGAATTTGTTATGGAAAGACACTTTTACTAATCTCTTTATGGTGTGTGTGTGTGTGTGTGTGTGTGTGTGTGTGTGTGTGTGTGTGTAAATATGTAGGGTTCCTTTCATCAGCCAGTTGAGAATACATGCCAAACTCCCTAACTAATCAAACAGGAGATTAGCTCTTGGTGGCAGAATCTATTGACGGGCATGCAAGTGAGCGATGTCTCATTACAAGTGAACTATACCTCATTACAAGTAAAGTGGGAAGAAGACAAAAAACACAATCCTAGTTTGTGTTACTATTGCTGTGATGAAACACCATCACCAAAAGCAACTTGAGGAGGAAAATGTTTATTTTACTTACATATCCCAAGACACAGTTCATTGAGGGATGCTATGACAGGGATTCAAACCAGCAATATATTTTTGAAGAGGAAGAATGTCTGACAAAAAGTTCTAACTGTTATGTATCTTTCTAAATTACTTATCTATCTTAGAAGTGAATGTAAACTGTCTTATTTGAATTATTAATTTCATTGTCTATGTTAAATTCAACTTTTTTCATAGAATCTAGAGGCAGTAGCTGAGGCAGAGGCAATGGATGATTACTGCATACTGGCTTACTCATTTTGGCTTGCTCCGCCTACTTTCATAAGGAACTCAGACCACTAGCCCAGGGCATAACCCCATCTACAATAGGCTGGGCCTTCCCCTGTCAATAAGTAATTAAGAAAATGTTCTACAGTTCTGCCTATAGGAGAGGCATTTTCTCAATTGGTGTTCCCTCTTTTCAGATGACTCTAGTTTGTGTCGAGTTGACATAATACTAGCCAACACAGCCACTATTCAGATAAGAGCAGGGCAAGGGACAAAGGAAGTGAACCACAGGCTGGGCTGCTGGGCAGACCTCTATAGATGGATCAGGTGGTGATATCAATGTAAGAGCTAAGCCTGGAATATAGCTTCTGATGAGCTCACGTAAAGCTAGGCCCTTCTGCTGAGCAAAGGATTCCATGCCCCATGTCATGTCTCCAACTGAAAAAGAAATATTAATTCTAATCCCTAAGGTCAGAACACACAGATATAGAGAAAATTAAAAATAAAAGGATAAACCTCTTGGACACATAGAAAATAATACTTTTAAGCAAAGTATCCAACTGCCTGTATGGTTGAATTTTCATGGAATGCCAATCAATGTGCCTCATTAAATGGAAAAGGATAATTAGGAAACATTTATTTGTCTTTTAAATTAATGTAAGCACACAGAGAAAATGCATAGTGGTTTAATAATTGCTTAAAATTTATTTTCCAAGTTAATATTTAATTCTAGTTGTGATCATTTCTGTTCTGTGTTTCACTGTAATGGGATACCTATTTTTAGAGACACAAATTAAGATTTACTCCTGACATTCTTGGGTTTGATTTTCATTGCTCTCAGTAACAAATAGTAGAAGGGAAGATGCATTTATTTGGACACATGAAGCTGATTTAAGAGATGAAGCCAATGCTTATTCACTGAGTGGCCTAAAAACTAATTGTTCTTTTGCTAAAAGATCTAATGGACAAATTGCTTTTATTGGTGAGACAGTCTGGGGAAGAGTGATTAAAGATAAATGTGTCACAAAGTGTACAGCTTGGTTTCTTGTCATGCAATATATTTTTGAAGAGGAAGAATGTCTGACAAAAAGTTCTAACTGTTATGTATCTTTCTAAATTACTTATCTATCTTAGAAGTGAATGTAAACTGTCTTATTTGAATTATTAATTTCATTGTCTATGTTAAATTCAACTTTTTTCATAGAAATATTTTACTCTTATCTAAATAACTGCCATTTTAAATGTCTTTTCAACATGTCAAAACTAAAGGGTTTTGTTTGTTTTATGTTGTTTTCAGTGAATACCTTACTGTGAGTCCCGTGGGAGGTTGGCAATTTTGTGTCTTGTGAAATGGCACCTCCTAGGCACACACCTTGACTTGATCCTAATTGCCCTCTGGGGGACATCAGAGAGTATTGGGACTTATAAGCTGTCCTGATGTAGGCTTAGTTGGCTCAGAAGCTGAAAAAATAAATGAAAACACCAAGTCTGGAAAAAAAAAACAGAGGGAACTAAACTCTTAGGAAAGAGGCAAACCCTTGAGCGTCTTGAAGTCTGATTGAAGAGCTGAGATAATGAAAATGACACTGCTTATATTGGCTTCAACAGGGCATGATCATGAGGTGGGAAATCCTGCCTCTGGGCTCTAAAGGGAAAAGAGTTAGGGGCTGTTGACTGAGGTTTCTGTCCCAGTTGTTCAGTCCCAAAGAAATACTCAGAGGTCTACATTAATTATAAACTGATTGGCCTATTAGCTCAGGCTTCTTATTAACTCTTATAGTTTATTTTAGCCCATAATTCTTGTCTATATTAGCTACTAAAATCAACCAATTTAGATGCTCATGATTTTCCATTTGAAGGTCATAATATAAATTCCATTTTAATAGATAATATACAGAAATTGTACTGTATTTATTTATCTTTGTATTCAAAATTAAAAGACAACCTGCAAAACAAAAAGAAGATGCCAAATTAAATGGGCACAAATATATACATATATATCTATATGTATATATATTAAATGCCATATTTTTCTTTCTGTCCTCTAATATTTAGAATTGCTTTGAATTTAGATGTATATGTATGGAGGTTTAATTTAATTTAATTTTTCTGTTTTTAATTTTTTAATTTCTAATTTTCTGTTACACAAGTAATTGCTTTGTCGTCTGTCCTAGAATGCAAACAGCTCTGACAAGTCCAAGAAGTCTTAAGACGATAGCTGGGTATACCATCTGCCGCCTCCTAGCAATCTTCTTCCTGTCCTCATATCATCAAGCCTTCTTTGGCTTGGATACTTTTCTGGGAATCTCAGTCGTATCTTTTGTCTGAGTGGAGTTTCTTGTGCTACCCATCACATTATTTCATTTTCCTTCTATAGATGGGGATACTGAGGTATAGGGAGATGACCATTTTGATCACTGATACTCAGGTTGTAGGGGAAAAAACAAGCTATTTTTTTACCCCATTATGCTTTATTTCTATTCCATCCATTTCTTTTCCACACAGATCTGCCAAGGTTCTTCAGCTAGGCTTGGTGTCTGGAGCTGACAAACTGTGCTGAGAAACAATGTGAAGAGTTTCTTTTAGGTTTTGCAAAAGGGACCAAGGGACCTGAGACAGGGCCGACTTTGGTTAAGTTCTTATTTCTCCTGGGAGACCTTTTCCAATAATTCTAGAGGTTTCTCTTCCTTGGGACATCCTGTCCTGCGTACCTAAGTATGTGTGTGGAGTACAACTGGGCATGTTGCAGCCTGACCATAGTTTGCCTGTTATTCAGAAGAAAGTAGGCCAAGTTCCTGTCCCAAAACCTGCTCTGAAATATGTGTGTGTGGGGGTCTCTTACACAGAGGGTTTGTCTAGAAAATGCACTCAAACAACTCTAAGTCTTCAAAGATTTAGTAAATAAAACTCAAATTCACCTGTGCTGGTTAATTTAACTATTTATTTATTTGTTAACTTGACACAAGCAAGATTCATCTGGAAAGAGGGAACTGGAATTTAGAAAATGCCCTCATCACATGGACCTCAGGCAAGCCTGTACCTTATGTACTTTCTTGATTAATGACTGATATGTCATTACTGTGAGTAATGTGAGTAGTGTAACCCCTGGGCAGGTGACCCTGAGTTGTATAAAAGCAAACTGAAGAGTCATGAAGAGCAAGCTAGTAAGCAGCAATCTTCTATGGCCTCTGCTTCACTTTCTATATTCCGGTTCCTGCTTGAGTTCATGGCCTGACTTCCATTGATGATGGACTGTGACCTGGAAGTATAAACCAAATAAATCCCTTTCCCCCAACCTACTTTTGGTTGGTGTTTTATCATAGCAATAGAAGGCAAACATGGACAGCACCCTTGGCATTACATGATGTCTTGCTGTCAGACTAGAAGTTTGGTCAGGGGCAGATCGTATTCTAGCTCTCGAATGCATCATGAAATGTTTTGTCTCAACCATGGGTATACAGTGTAGATGTCTCATGCCTTTTCTAACCATTCTCAGGCCTGCCTTTAGCTCTCAGTAGGTACCTTGCCTTTCTATCTGTTTCAAATAGTTCAGAAGGACAGGATAGTTAGGAGATGGCTAAGCTACATACTGACTGCTTCCCTGCATAAATGTTCAGTGTGTAAAATTAAGATATTTTGGTTTTTCTGTGCCAATATTGCGCTCACCAAAATAGTGAGCATTCCTAAGACCCGCTGGATGTTCTGTAAGAAATGTGGCAAGCTCCAACCCCACAAAGTGACACAGTACAAGGGCAAGGATTCATTGTGTGCCCATGGAAAGCAGCATTACGACAGGAAACAGAATGGCTATGGTGGGCAGACTAAGCCTCTTTTCCTGCAAGACCTCAAATATGAGTGTGAGAGTCATAATTGGCAACTATTACACTTGCTGCCTTTCTTATAACATAATTAAAAGGATAATAAAACAAGTCCCATAGTTGAGAAAGTGGGAAAATAAAAAGCTCCTTAAGGATTTATTGGTGTTAATATATTTTGTTGCAAAGATGAAGATTAATCTTTGATGTTAAGAATATGATAAAAGATAAAACTTCAGATGCCTTGGAAAGAATCAATTGTAAAACTATAAAATATATAAGGAAGATTTTTTAAAAAAATAATGTAGAACCCCTCTGACCATACACAGTTGTTACTGCTATAAAACACAATTGTGGTGGAAGAGACTTATATTACTTTTTCAAGTGTGATAGCCTTGGTCTAGAGGGCTAGATTTGTTCAAATTCTGGAGAAATGTTTCCACTAATCACTTGTTTTTTCTTGTGATAATAAGATATGTTATATGAAATGAAATCTTTGGAGGTTTGTAGTTTGTTATATAAAGAAGTTTAGGGTATAGCCTCTACCCTCAAGAAACTGTCTAGTTGTTGAAACATGTATTGTTTCAACAAACACTTATTGAATTCTCTGAGGGCCCAGAATTTGTCTGCTGGTAATGGAAAGCTCTCATCCCATGAGAACCTCCAGGCAGCATGGAAAGGACATAAGGAAGAATATATGCTACATGAAGTGTGATCAAGGGTGAGTACAGCCTGCAGTGCGCTCTCCTAGTAGGAAAGAGTGGGGATGAGAGAAGGACGTGGAGCAGGGGTGATGCAGGAGGAGATGCAGAGCCATGTGATGTGTTGGGAGATGACTCTCCATCTGGTCTCACATGTTTCTCGATATCTGGTACATGGCATATTAATTCCCGGTGCTCTGATAAAAACGAAGAAGCCCCTTAAGGGATGAAGAACTCATTTTGACTCATGGTTTGATGGTGCCTTTGTCATGTTAGGGAAGGCATGGTTGTAGGCACAGCTCTCTTGTGTAACAGAAAGAAATTAGAGTTCTTGCATCTCACTACACCAAGAAACAGACATCCTAGAAAATAGTGCTAGACTATAAACCTCAAGGACCCTCAGGCTAGAGATCTGCTTCCTCCACTTAGGTCCTATTTACTGAAAAATCAACAACTTCCTAAAATAGTACCATCCACAACCTTCCCAAACAGTGCCACTTTCTGAATAACAACTGTGTAAATACATGACCCTGTGGGGTACAGTTTATATTCAAATATAAGGACCTGAGCTGTCTTTTATTCAGTGCCTTGAAAGGCTGGTGTCTCTCTCCTTAGCAGAGTAAATGAACTTATTGTCCACTTCGGTAGAAATAATGTCTTCCTCTGGAGACTGCCCATTTTCATAGATTTGAATTGTCAAAAATCATGACTCCTCCTCTAGAATGCTGCACAGGTTTCACTGAGTACACAGGTGTCACTCACACCCATCCATATCACATCTGTGGGACTTGTGGGATTTGTGGGCGAAGGCACTGATGGGAATATGCATATCTGAACCATGAACAGTAAAGTCTGTGTCTCAGACACAGGCATCTCTTTCTTCTGTCAGTATCTATGAAAGTGGAGCAGAGTGGCTTGTTCGTTTGTATCTAGAACAGTCTCCGACTCTTTGCAGCTCTTTGTGTCTACTGCTGGAGAAGTTGTCCCTGTGTGTTATTGATTCAAAATCTCATCATTTGGCAGTATCTAGAGGTTAAAGAGGGATGTATTTGACCTTGGAACTAAAACTTAAAATAGAATGGGAGAAGATGCTTTAGCAAAATAGAGTTAAAGACCCTCCTTATTGTTGCTAATGGTGCATATGAAGTTGATATCAAGGACAATCTAGAAGAAAAATAGAAGGATTTCATCAAACACATCATATGCCAAAAAACGTTATGGTGTATTGGAGATCAGATAATAGATGCTTATTGTCTAGGTCCTGAATTATTATAGATGAACTTCAAATTTTCAATTTTCTGAATTTGTCAAGGTATGCAAGTGCCCTGGTTGTCTTGCCAACCCAAATTATGTCTTGCCTCTCCAGGCATGCATCGCTTTCCCAGCTCCAGCCGCATTTAGCCCATGCATTTAGTCAGGTGAGCTGTCAAATCACTGTATATGGTATCTGTCCTGCTTACCACAAACCTAAGCTAGCTCTTTTCCTGGTTCTGGGACCAGGGATTTCCTGTTTGTAGCTTAATGGCAAGACTTGCTAGCATCCTTGTAAATGTCAAGGAACCCAAAATAGCTGCACCTCTGAAGAAGTTACATTCTGAACCAAATTAGGTTTTATGTGGTTTGGCTCTCTCCCTACTTAAGCTTTGAATATGTCTATTTCTGCTACATTTTCTGCTCACAAAAGCAAAGGTATTGGTTGGGATTGCAGGTGCTCGTTGACATCCCTGAGGAACAGTACTAGACTCCTTCAGCAGAGACACATTCTTGTCTGCCTTTCTCTCCCATTTTACCTTTGCTAAGGAATTGACAGAGAGGATACCAGGATATTAGCTGCTTATAAAAGCCATACACCTCAGAGAATTTTTTTAAAATTTAACTCAGGAGACATTGATGGCAAACATAATTAGGAAGATATCACTCCCTGCTGAACCAAGGAGAACGTAAGACTCTTGAAGCCCAGAGTGGGCATCTACCATAGAAGACCAGAGCTCTGCACCCCGTGTTTGGCTCTCCTACCTTTCAGCTTATGCATAGCTGGGTGAACAGTCTGTAAAATAGTTGTTTGTTCTTGTTTCTGTCTGTCACAAGGGACAATGCTAAAAGAAGGGATACATTTATCTCAGATACCTGGAAAGCCAAAGTGTCCAAGCATCATGATGTCACAAAAGAAGTTTATGTTGTCCTTGTTTTAAATCTCATTTTTATCTCTACTTATCAGGTCTGCTCAATGCTTTATCCTGGAAAGAATTTCAAAGTCCACACACACAGCTCCTCCTTCAATTTTTTCTTGCTTTGCTTGTTAGATCAACACCACACTCACAGGTAGGGATTATCCTTGCTTAGAGAAAAGCAGCACTATTGAGAGGAAGTTTTTCAGCCTGTTTGGGACATCATCTTGTGGGATGTGTGCAGTGTTTCTCTCAAGCTCAGTGCTAATCCTCCTGTTGTCGTCTCTGTCAGATTTGTTGCCAACAGTCACTTCACCACCCAGTGTGGCATATTTCAACACAAGTAGCTAAACCCACTCCCTGTGAAGAGTTATTTTGTTTACAAAGAGCTAAACCTAATAAAAACTTCAACTGAGTCACCTTTTATTCAATAAAGACAAAAGCCATCTGTCACCTTCCAACTACTCATTTGTCAAGTTTGATGCCTGAACAACTGCTATGCTCCATTAGTCTCATAAACAAGAAAATGCGAGCCAAGGATTCCTGGTCATTTGTTTACTGGTCAGTGTGGTGTCCACTTGGGGAGAAGCTAAGCAGTCAGAACACCTACAGGCACATACACAAATACACTCTTTGACTGCAATCATTTTGTATCTGGACAAAAGCAATCTACTGCGGGACAGATTTGAGCAGTGATATATCAAGCTGGGGAAAGCTGTTTTAAGTTTCTGTTAGGGAGAAGTATTTTGGAAGACACAATTTGAAAAGTAAAGGATGAGGTCTTAAAGCAACTCAGCCTTCAAGTAATAACTGCTAAATGTTGTGGAAGGCAAAAAGAGGACTTGTTATATAGCTTGGAGAGGAAAATTGAGGATTAGGGAAAGAGAGAGAGGTTTTACCTAGTGTTGTGACTGATGGCCATGTTTGAAAACAAGGACCATTTCTGGACCTTTTGTCAAAGTGGAAATATTTTGCATGGATAGAATTTTGTTGAAACTAGTAAAATGTTTTATATTTCTTATCCAGTATAGGTGACTACTCTTCCCAAGTGGGCTTTGAAAAGGAAATACAGACATTAATTAACAACTACATGATTGATATGATTTAATAAAATGATAAACCTTACACAAACAAATCAGGGTAATGAAAAACAGTTTACTAAAATTATTTGACCCTAAATGTTAGGAACCCTGATATTACTGAAATACTAAGCAAGTGAGAGGTTGCCCCCGTGGCTGCAGAAACAATACCTAATCAAATGTTTTGCTGATGATCAAAAGAGTAAGAGTTCAGGTCTCTAAGATGCTTAATATCTAAGAGGAATAAAACCAGGATAGAATGTAATGAAGGCATTTCCAAGTCATAAGTGGGGAGAGAAAACAAATCTGTCTATTGTCCTTAAGTTTCCAGAGTGTGTGATGAAGGTCCACTCTGCTACCATCCCTACAAAAGATTTCCTCTGAGACAGGAAGAGTGGGGGAGAAGTTGCCTCAGCAAAGTAAAAGAGAGATTTAAAAAAAAAAACCTAGACTCTAATCCATATATGTGTTCATCTAAATATAAGCCTTAAACCCCTTACATCTATACCTGTCACCATCCCACTATTATTATCTCCAACATGAGTTTGCGTTATCAGTTCTTCCTGTTTTTATCAGTAAATATAATCGCATCATCTATACCTAAGGATTTGTTAGGAAAATTCTCAGTCCACATGATTTTCACCACTCTGAATTTCTTCAACCTTTCCACATGGAGATCATGATCACTAATGGCTGGGATGGTTAATCTTAGTTGTCACCGTGATGGAATTTGGAATTAACGATGAGGCATATCTTTGGCCAGGTCTTGTAAAGGTCTTTTCTGAAAAAACTAAACAAGAGGAGAAGGTCCTTGACCAGAGGGTGCTAATTTTGGAGGTAACCCAGACATAATGAAACTAGAGTGAGAAAACTCTTGCCTTTTTTTTAAAGATTTATTTATTTTTTATTAAGTATACAGTGGTCTGCCTGCATATGTTCCTGCAGGCCAGAAGAGGACACCATGTCTCATTACAGATGGTTGTGAGCCACCATATGGTTGCTGGGAATTGAACTCAGGACCTTTGGAAGTGTAGCCAGTGCTCTTAACCTCTGAGCCATCTCTCAAGCCCCAAACTCTTGCCTTTTTGCCTATCTGAATTCTTTATTGGTTCATGCGTCTACCCTTTGGCTGCCTCAGCTCCCATTCTTCACTGATACAGTATAGATTGAAGACCTACATTCAGAATTATTTCAAGCCTTCAACAAAAGAATGGAACTGCTGAGGTGCCTAACCTTTGTTCACTGAGCAGCTACCTTTCCTGGTTCTTATCCTTTGCAACGTGCAGACATCCATCTTTAGACTACCCAACAGAAACCACATGAACCAACCTAATGAAACCACTTGTAAGATCTTTAGTCTATCAGTTCTGTTCTTCTAGAGAAGTCTGACTAATATAAAGGCCTTGCCATTAGCTTTTATCTTTGGACATAGCAGGAAAGAAAATATCCTGAATTTAATTCTCCTTTAGCTCTTGGTGAAGAAGCAATCCTTGACCACCTTACGGAGTCAGTTCTTACCTTATGTAGGAATGAGTTTTATGATGATCATAACCAGTCTGTGTGGACACTTTGATGCACCATATATCATAATCTCTTTTCAGGACTAATATTCCCTTACTGCAGCTTCTGGGATGGCTATCATTCCATCTGAGGAATTTCTTTAGCTGAAAAAACCATCTCATTGATATTCATACACTTTTTAGACTCCCTCATTTCTGAGGATCGATTGGCATAGGGATGTACACATTTGGCTATCTTAAACAACTTAGAACAAGTATAATGGAGTTTTGGCTATGCATTGGGTCAACTTCTGATCCTCTTGAAGGCAGAGGTCCCATCTCTTTTGGTCCACAGGTATGACTTTCAAGAACAGTCCTGGAGTACTCTTTCCTCCTGAGAAAAACTACCTATACAAGTATTTCATCTAAGAACTGAGGAAAATTTGATGTATCCACAGACAAAAGCTATCCTTCACTGATACCACCAGCTCAACATTCCAGAAATCTAAAATGTCATAGCAAACAAAAATCTGTTGATATATCATTTTTTCTGAGTATCAATTTCTCTGCTATGCAAGTGATTATTTTATACATGGCTTTCTAACTTAGATGGTCAGGGATAGATAGCAGTCCTGCTCCCCCATTTCTTGGCACATTCTCTAAACTCTCAACATAATTAAGATGCCATTTATCCCTTGCTCATTTCTCTAAAGCCACAGGTTTATAAATAAAGGGTAAAACTGTGCATTGGATTCTTTGGAATAACAATGGGAAGATACAACTTCCCACCCAGATTCATACCAAGAGGGAGTCTCTTCAGGATGAGATGACTTGAATGTCAACAGCCTAACTGATAACGTTTTGCTACAGAGACTTGAGCTGCTTAGCAAAGAATATAGGCAGAGGCTGCCCTTTCATTCCCTGCCACCCAGACCCGAATATCTTACAGAAACTATATTAATGGCAATACTGTTTGGCCAATAACTTAAGCATATTTCTAGCTAGCTCTTACATCTTAAATTAACACATTTCTATTATTCTGTGTATTATGAGGCTGTGACTTACTGGAAAGATTCCAGTGGCAGCAACTTTCTCCTTCATCAGCTACATGACATCTCCTTGACTCTGCCTAATTTCTCTCTATATCTCTGTTCAGATTTCCCAGCTGGCTTCCTTCTGCTAAGCCACTGCCAAAAACAGCTTTATTCATTAACCAATGGTAGTAAAACATATTCATAGCATACATAAGGGAAATTCCACATCATATCCCCTTTTCTGTCTAAATAAAAAGGAAGGTTTTAACTTTAACGTATCAAAATTACAGATACAAAGCAGTTATTAAGTAAGAATTATAGTTACAATATTTAGTCTGATGGGGGAAATTATCAACCAATCACATCTAGTTGGGGTGTGGCTACCTGAACCCTCAGATAGATAAACGGAGAGAACACAGGTGCACTCTCTCTATCCATGTGGTGTTTGTGGGACAGATAGGACTTCGGAGCTCCCACCCTTGTAGCGTGAGTCTCCCCTCTTTTCAGTCATTAAAAATACCCGTTCTTCTGGAGCTGGCTTGGTTATTTATTGTGCCGACCTAATTCATCTACACCTGGTGCCCTTACATGGGGCTCCCCATTCGTGGGGCTTTTTGTGGCATGGCTAACTGCCACGCTATGTTCATTTGGACATAGACTGTCCCAGCTCTCTCCCTCCTGGTTGTGCCCCAAGCCCTCACTGCTCAGCACTAAGCACAGGCATCTAGCCTAGCCCCATAGCCGCACCTCTGCACGTTCTCCTCAGCCCTTCCCTGCTGGAGTTCCCCTGTGCTGCCCCACTGGCCTGGGCGCTGTATCTGCGCTTCGCCACTGCCTCCCGCCGCACGCCCCCGCCGCCAGCTTGCGCGCTCCGGGTCCAGACCGGGGGTCCCTCAGCCAGAGCCAACTGCTGAAAAGGCTGTGAGCTATTACTGCCACCGCTGGGGCAGCAGCCACCGTGTGCCGCTAGGCTTCTTCCCCACGCTGGTGTTACAGGTTTTGGGGTCAGCCAAAGCCACTGTGGGCCAAGGGCATGTCCACCCTCCCAGCAACTCCAGGACAGCCGCAGCTCTCCGTGCTGCCCTCGCCACTTTCCCAGTGCACTTCCACGGGAACCTTGCTGCACCTAGTTTGTGATGCCAGAGCGGGAGACTATCAAACAGCCGAGCAGGCTGTGATATATACTAAAAATCTTCTTGAATTGAGTATATTTTGCAGCCCCCTATTCCACCTAAATTAAGATCTAAACCGAGCACATGAATTCAAGTGCACTGCGACACCTACTGGCAAGCAACGTTATTATACCTACTCCAACTGATTACACCACAGGTGAATTTTGAGGAAGGGACAAAATGTCAGACAATCTAACGATCTGAGGTTTCGATAGCTTTTTCACTTACACCATGTGTGAGGTCTTTCAAGACACATATGAAGCCTTTCCTACAGGGCTATTTCTAGGATTCACCTTTTTTCTTGTATTCTGTAGATTTTTCATAAAACTATGGTTTAACAATGGTAAGATGATGCAGTCTTTACAGACTGAATCCAGTCTTCTTAGAAAAGAAATTGGAGATCTAAAGAAGAAAACGACCAGCTTGACTAACAATTTTCAGTCAGCTGAGGTACTTCTAACACGATTCAAACTGGTGCCAAGCTCCTTAAAGAGGAGGTCATACACCTACAAGACAATATGAACACTTTAAATACCAAAACTCAGTCAAATGAGCTGCTTTTAGAAATGGTCCAGACTGATAATAAACTTTTCAAAAAAGAGATTTTACATCTGAAGGAGGATGTTAGGACTTTGCTTAACAGGACTCAGTCAACTGAGATATATTTGGAAAAGGTACAGTCTGATTGTAATTCATTTAAAGAGAGATTTAGCACTCTAGAGAAGAAAACAGCTGATTTGACACATAATAGTAATTCATTTAAAGAGAGATTTAGCACTCTGGAGAAGGAAATAGCTGATTTGGCACATAATGGTAATTTATTCAGAGAGAGATTCAGAGCTCTGGAGAAGGAAACAGCTGATTTGGCATGTATAACTCAGTCCATGACAATGGGTGCTAAAACATTATTTGAGAGAATTTGCACTGTTGAATGTATTAATCAGACTCTGTCAAAGGGGTATGACAAATTGACTGATAGAATGTCTCTGCAAGAAGGTACTATGAGTGCCATGAAGATTATGTCCAAGGATGAGATATTATCTCTAATGGACAGACTTCATACCTTAGAATCCTCAATGAGGGCATTAGAGCAGAATCCTGAAGAGGAGATGCAGACCTTGCAGAAGGCAATGGTAAACAGATTTGAAAGTATTGAGGAAATTGTTGACTTTGATGACCAGGAGCAAAAAGTAAGAAGGCAAAATTTAACTTCATCAGTGCATAAAACTCTCCAGGATAGCTTCCCCAGAGTTCTACCTGCCTTCCCAGTAATAATATCAGAAAAGGTAGCCAGCTCCAAATACCCTAAGGTTATCAAGGAATATACATGGGAGCCCATACGTATGAGTGATTTGTAAGAAATTAAACAAGCAATTGTGACTTATGGACTACATTCGTCCTTTGTTAGGGAGATGGTCAAAACCTGGGCTTTCAGTAACAAAGCCACACCTTACGATTGGGCTCAGTTAATCTCAGCTGTCCTAGAAAGTGGACCACAATTGCATTGGAGATGCTTTCTTAAAGAGGAAGCAAGAATTTTAGAACAACAGGAAAGAGTGAAAGGAACTGAGATCTCCCTAGGTCAAATTCTAGGTGATGGACTTTACTCTGATCTTCAGGACCAAGCTCTTTATGATGGCCACTCCCTGTCTGTATGTGCCACAGCAGCTTTAAAGGCTTGGGATAGGGTTCAGGAACCAGGACAGAGAGTGGAATCATATCTTAAGGTTAAACAGGGTCAGAGAGAACCTTTTAGTGACTTTTTGCAAAGACTAACCAGGGCTGTACAAATAGGGATAACTGACCCAGAAGCTAGGCCTTCTAATTGAATCTCTAGCTTATGAGAATGCCAACATAGAGTGAAAAAGGATCCTGGGGCCTTTAAAGATCAGATCAGCACCCATGGATGAATGGGTCTTGCATACAATGAATGTTGAGACATTCAATTATGGTACTGAAGCATGGGTAGGAGAAGCAATTTCCAATGGTAAGAGAAGACATCAAAAACCAAGTGTTTTAATTGTGGTAAAATGGGACATATAATAAGGGATTGTAGACAACAGATTTCCAGGAATAATGCCTATTCAACCTATGGGCCCTCTGCAATCTGGAATTCCTCTGCCCTCTCTGCTACCAAAGGAATTGCCTCTCATAGTTATTGATTTAAAGGATTGTTCCTTCACTATACCTTTAAGGAAAAAATAGAGAAAAGTTTGCCTTCACAGTGCCTACTTATAATTCTCAGCCTACTAGGAGGTACCAATGGACTATCCTCCCACAGGGAATGCTCAATAGCCTCACCCTATGTCAATATTTTGCAAGTCAACCACTGGAAATAATATGTAAACAATTTCCTAGGTCTATAATCTACCATTACATGGATATTTTGCTATCTGATTCAAACATAGATACCTTAGAAAAACTGTTTGAAGAAGTAAAGATAGTTTTACCTAAATGGGGATTGCAGATTGCTTCTGAAAAAATACAGAAAGGAGAT
>PVIU01022360.1:0-29526 GCA_004026605.1 Ondatra zibethicus
TACAGGGTCTGGGTCCTGTGTGCTGACCTTATACAGGGTCTGGGTCCTGTGTGCTGACCTTATACAGGGGTCTGGGTCCTGTGCGCTGCACTGACCTTAAAGATTTTTGAATGCTGATAAGCAAACAACTGCAGTCATGCAGCTGTGAAAGAAACTGGTGCATTAAACCAGCCTAAATACTTTAGAAATTCCTTCATTTTGAAAATGAAGCCAGTTTTGCTTTAGGAAAGAGGTTATCCTTTTATTGATTTTTAATCTGTCCAGATTAGTAAAGATCAGATTTAATTGGAGGAAACCTCCTGAGTATACTGACTACACATATGGGGGAGGAAGCCAAAACAGACGACAGTAACATGTAAGCTGATCCCTTGACATGGGAACAACTCTGAGATGAGACATGATAAATCTGGTTGGCTAGAGTCCTCATGACTTATTATTACATGCCATCCATTCATATGGATGGAGATTTATATTACAGTTGGTTATGCAGCCCAAACAGACTTATAAAGTTGACAGGTACCTTTTACCTGCTCAAACACAGAATCATCCTTAGGTGACTTGTGCATACCATATATTCCATACTTGTGTTATGCAGATATGTATGTTACCTTTGAAAGTCTTTGTATTTTCAGAGCAAGGACACCAGATCTACCAATGAAAACAGGTGGACCATGTGATCCAGCCTCTCAGGGTGCTTCTGGTGGAGTTTCCTCAGAGTTCTGCATCCAGAACATCTTCAAGACTGCTGGCTGCGATGGTCCAGCCTCACAGACTATTCTAGCTGCAGATAAGTCTTGTACTTTTCCATTACACAGAGACTGAACAACAAATAAGTCAGCTAACTCTCTCAAGACTTGAAAATTATACCAATTTGTCTAGGGTCTCCTAAAGATTCCAGTACCCCACACAACAGGAAGCAGTTTGGAGAACATGATGCCCACATCCCCAAGAAATGTGGTAGGTGGTTTCTGGTCATTTGATGGGTTATAGATGTTTCTCATCATTTAGGGGAGTTGGTTACAAGAAGTCTCCATGTGGTTATTTGAGAGCTGGCTGGTGGGACAGAGATGGTCCAGATGCACTTTCTCACTTAGGTTGCTTTTTTCAGAGCATTTATCACGGCACCAGGAGAGCAGCTAAAACAATGAGACTAAATCTAAAGTCTGTCAGGGTGGCAGTGTGAGCTAAAAAGCCATATCATTAAATGTGTTTCTGTGTCTTTGTTTCCCTATGAGTCAGGTATGAAAGTGTCTTACCTCACAGAGTTGCTATGAGCACTGACAGAGCTAATTCTCATAGCATGCAAATCAGTGTGGGAGCAGGATACCTGCAGCTGGTGATTATTATTTATATTACTAACTTAGCCTAGTCATTGCTATGCCAGTGTTCCCACCTGGCACCACCCTTAGCCTGTTGCTCTAGTCACTATTGTGAATTTAGTATTATTCTTTAAGCTGACTCATTTCCAATTTACTTAAATTTTATTTTTAAAGAAGTTGTACCTCATATATGAAAAAGCAGAATTGTGTCACAACTCAGAGGCAAATGCAAAAATAAACATAGGGAAAACAAATGACACCTGTTGTTGGCCAAAGGTATCAATCACCAGCTACCTGTGTTATGCAAGTAGGGACAAGGGAGGGCATAAAGCTGAGACATCCTCCAGAGAGGAGGCAGGCATGTCTAACCTGCAGCCCACAGGACACGTGTTCCAAATAGTTATGACTGTGGCTCAACATCTTGTAGATGACAACTTCATACTGTAATGCTAGATAGTTAGGCACCCTGCACTAGAAGCAGTAGAAGCACTATGGGGAAAGGCTCTCCCGAAAGCTCTGTCATTTGAACTCGGCACTGTCTTCTAAGCTAGCAACAAGAGACCCTTCTGTCCCTCTCCAGGGAAGGCACAGTACTCAAGCTGCTTCCACTCTGATAGAGACATTATCCTTGCCATGCAACAACACAGCCACCACAGATACAGCTAGTGAGCACCTGAAACATGACCAGTGTGACCAAGGCCACCACAGATGACACAGCTAGTGAGCACCGGAAACATGACCAGTGTGACCAAGGCCACCACAGATGACACAGCTAGTGAGCACCTGAAACATGACCAGTGTGACCAAGGCCACCACAGATGACACAGCTAGTGAGCACCGGAAACATGACCAGTGTGACCAAGGCCACCACAGATGACACAGCTAGTGAGCACCGGAAACATGACCAGTGTGACCAACAAACAGGTGTTCAATTTACTTGGTTTTAATAATCACAATCTAACAACCATGTGTGGCTAGTGGCTGTGGTGGGCACAGCACAGTTCTGCTGGAGAGCCACACAGGGCTCTTCACATGGGGTCATCCGTGGCTGTGGCTGTGCTGCCGGAAAGGAGACAGTAAGTTGCCACAGGGTACAGCTGAGGATCATCGGTCCCTGCCTTCCTCACTCTGAAGCCCCATGTGGAGGTTTCTTTTTAGCTCTCTGGGAGGAATTAACAGCTTTTCTTGTTGTTAGCAATGAAATTAATTACTCAGAATAACCAACTGCCTTTCCTTTTCACAATGGCTGCCAGGAAGCGTGTAGGAAATTCAAATCACCAGAAAGGACTAGGTTGGACCTCAGAATAAATACAGTCTCTGCTCTTTCCTTTTAAACCCTTTGAGTTTACATTTTATCCAACCCTGGTATATTTTTCTCCTCTCTTTTATCATTCTTTTCTATATGCTTCTCTAGAAATCACCTCAAGTCTAAATAACATGCATTAAAAAATCTTATAAATAATTCCTGGTGGTACCATTATTTAAATAAGTCATTTCTATCCATTATCAGTGACATGGAAAACACTGCATCAAGCTGCCTAAAATGTTTTCAAATACCAACCAGAAGCACTATCAGACAAGGGCTAATGCACATGCTACGCATGGAACCTAACACACACACACACACACACACACCAAAATCCCCACAAATCTGCCTTGCAAAACTATCTCCAGCACCCAGACCCTGAAGAGCTCGACTCTGAAGCACCCAGACCCTGCAGAGCTCGACTCTGACTCATGCAGATAGTGCCTGGACACTTCTGAGGCACTGGGGAAGACATTTGCAGTTTGCTTGTTTGCAGAAAAAGGGCCCTTTCTTTTGCAATGTGTAACCTGACTGGGCATGGTGGCACACCTGTAATCCACACACTTGCAAGTTTAAGGCCAGCCTGGGCTATGTACCAAAATCCTGTCTCAAAACAACAAAAGCATAGTCTGATTTTTATTAGGGTCCTTTTCCCACTCTCAGACACGTGGTTGAGTGAGATCACTGCCAACCCTGGAACAGGGCCAAGTTGAGCCAGCCATGAAAATCAACGTCTTACCCCTGACCCCAAGATTCAGCCACAGGCCTGAGATCCAAGATGGACTATGAGACATGAACCAGGTCCTAGCTGAAGCCAGACAAGAAGAATGGGGGTATGGTGCTGCGGGGGAACAGCCATCAAGCTTCAGACAGCTGGCAAAGTCACAGAGCAACAGCAACACAAGGCAACAACAGGAAACTCCATGCACATCCTTCTACCTGACCAAAGGCCACACACCATTTCATCAGCGCAGATCCTACAGATATACAAATAGTGCCAAAATGCAAAGCACCATGGCACAAACACAATACTGGTCGGCATGAAACCCAGGTACTTACCTGATACACATGAAATGCATTGGCTGCTTTGCCTCGGAGAAACACAGACGGGATCCAAACATTGATCAGCGCCCGATTAGATCTGACCAGAATAAAGAGATGAAAGTGACCATTTTTACTTATTTAAAAAAAAAAAAGCAGGCCAAGAGACTATTTTCTCCTCTAAAAGGCATTTCAAACAAGTCTCTTTCTTATACAACAGATTATATCATACTTACCAGTGAGATAAGGACGTGTTTAATAATTATCACTAGACCTCAGAAGACTATCTCTAGGGACCTTGGTTTAGGGGATGAGTGTGAGTGTGTGTGTGTGTGTGTGTGTGTGTGTATGTTTGAAATTTACATATACAGTGTACACTGTGGAATGAGAAAGAGCTTGGTCTTCAGCTCTAACCAGCTAAGTGACTTTGGCCTAGGATGCATCTGAAGCTCAGTCACCACTCTGATAGAGGAACAGTAATAGGGAGCCATGGGAGGTCATACACAGTAGCACCCAGTTTCTGGAGTACCCCATGGAACCATGTGACTATCCACTACCCTGATTTCTGGCCCTGATCTCCATGTTCACACAAGAGCTCAGGAAAGCAATACCTATGGTTTGGGGAGTGACAACTGCTTGACCTTGGAGAAAAGGACATCGGAAAATAACAAATTAGAAAAGGTCAGATGCCCCCTTGTGACTCCTGCAGTTGTCGAACTGACACACCTGGAGGAGGGACTAACTGAGAGCTTCCATCCAACTGGCCTGAGAGCACCGAAGAGGCCCATCTACCTCAGCAGTGCTTCCTTGGGTTGCGAGGCCTGGGGGCTGTGTGAGGAAGGTGGCTGAGTGGGGGAGAGGAAGCAAGCTAGTAAGCAGTGCTCCCTGTGGTTTCTGCTGAAAGCTGCTGACTTGAGTTCCCTGGATGAAGGACAGTAACACATAAGCCAAAGAAGTCCTTTCCTCCCCACGCTGCTTTTGGTTCTAGTGTTTATCACAGCAACAGGGAAGCTAACTAGGACAAATAGTCAAAGACAAGCAAGATGTAAACTTATCTACATGGTGCACAGGTCAATGGTAGAGCCAGTTCCTGAGTTCCATTTGCAGCTATTCCCTGAGGATATCAACTGCACAGCCCATGCTTTCCTTCACACTGCCTCACTCGATCCCTGAGAATGGTTTAAGACATATTTGACAGTATTTTGGTTATACAACAGTTCTGCCTTATGTGGTGACTTGAGGCACACAATGCATACCCCACCACAGCTCCACCAACCTGAAAAGGGAGCTATGACTGAGATCTTCAGGAACATTCTGACAGCTGTCTAGGCACAGTGCCCATTCTGAAAGACCCTGTCTTGCCTCCACACAGAGCTATCCAGGGAAAGGGGCTTATCCTGAGCATTCCTGCTCAGAACCCGTCAGTTTCTTGGGCTTGTAGCATAATCCAAGATGCCAGGGGTTTGTTGAAGACTCCATGACCTTCATGATTTCACAATCTCCAGAATGAAAAGCAATCTATCCATCCTCATTAAAAAAAAAAAATAACCTTCAGGGGAGCAGCCCTGTGACCCTGGCATTTCTAAGCTCTAGGCCAAGGTGGTAACCTCCTTCCAGAGGACAATAAGCCAAGATGGTCATGTGTTCAGCGTTCAAAGCACACTCAACAACATTGAGTCACCAAATTGGTCTGTGTACCTAATGGCATTTCTCATGCAAAGGTCCCAAAGCTGTGCCTGTGCCTAGAGCACCACAGAACCTTTCTGTCACCAAGACAGGGGTACAGAAGAGCAATATCCTGGTTCCATTCCTTTCCCCAACTGCTAAGGCCAAAGCAGATGACCCCAGACTGGGTTACATGTTCTTTTTCCAAGCCATTTACTACACTGTGTTGGAAGTGGCTCCCTCCCGTATACCAGCTCTTTGGTCCTCTCGCCCTCCTCCTGTTGATCACTCATCTATTCATTGAATGAGATCTAGTAGGACCTGGCAGATACAACTCTAAATATGAGCGACGGAAGAACAGAGAAAACAGATGCAGTCCCCCCTTCACCATGGGAGAGGGACAAATTACACAAATTTCTTTGCCATGGCAAAGAAAATAGCATGATTTCAGTTTTAAAATTTTATTGAGGCATGGTCTGATCTGGAGAATATCTCATGTGTATTTTGAAGGAAACCTGTTCTAGGCTGGATCTGTAGGATCCACATGGCCCATGTGTTAAATGCTTGGTCCCCTGTCTGTGGTCCTAAGAGGAAGTCTAGCAGAAGGGAATTATGGAGCCACAGTCTTTCCCTAATTCTCTTTGCTTCCCAGCATCATGAGGTAGGCAGCTTCCTGCCAGCCCTAACATGCTGCTTCAACACAGGCCCAATAACTAAAAGTCTGCCTTAGCATCAGTTGAAACCTACAAAACAAAACAACCCTTTTAATTCTATAATAATAAAACTTTAATTCTATAATAATAAAAGCTGACTAACACAAGTGTGTATTCTATTTGTATCTGTATCTTTATCTATGTTATGTTTAATTTCTTTATAATGTTGTTAAAGTTCAGTTACTTACTGACCTTCTTTCTGGTGGTTCTATATTGGAAATAGTGTATAGTTTAACTGTTATCCTAGGACTGGTTTTGGTTTAGTCTGTTTTTACATCATGTGCTTTAAGGCTCTGTGGTTGGAATATATACATTGGAATGTCAAGGTCATCTTTAACTTAGATCATTTTCTCCCTGTCCTTGCTTTTTATCTAGCACATCCACCTCATGGCAGCCCCAGACAGACGGGGCTCTCAATGCCCTGTGCTGTCCGCAGTCCCACCCCAGTTGCTAACATACTCTGCAAAATTGGGTCAAGGACTTTCACCCCATGTGAAGGGGACACTAGGCTCAGTGAGGGAATGTGGCTTACCTGAGGTCAGAATGTTGTGAGACCAGTACCTAAGATTTCAACACAGGTCACCTAACTCTAAACAAAATGCTCTTTCCAATGTCCTGCCTCCCCCATGCTCTAAAGTAGCCTTTCTGAATAACCTTTCTCATAGGAAGGCAGGATCTTTGTTGCTGAGACTAAGGCTCACTGTGTGTCTGGCTGGTCTTGAATTTCTGGGTCTAAAGCTAGAGAGGCTGGACCTTCATCCATTGACCACAACCACATGAAAAGGAGGAGGCTCTCTCTGGCCCCATGTTCCTTGGGAGCCTAAGGGGACTATGGATTCCCCAAACAGAAAGTGTCTGAAGAATGACTGCGCCCTCAGGGATTAGCAGCAGAGCCCTCAGACAGAATCTGAGCCAGTCAACACCAGAGCAATGCGTCTATTATGAGTAGGCCAGACAAAAGCATAGGACACGGCATGGGGCAGCAGCACGGTGAAGAATAGAGTGTGGGCCCTCTGCAAAAGGAACCTCAGCTCCTGCTTAGCTGGCCATGGCCTAGCAGGAGTGACAAGTTAAAACTCTATGTGACACCTTCCCAATTTTAAATGTCAAGCCAAAACCAAAATGACCTTGAATGCCCAGGGGAAAATAAAGCACGTTAGACAATTTGGACCTCAGCAAATGTTCCCAGGTCTATAACCAAACAGGGGAAAATACAGCACGTTAGACAATTTGGACCTCAGCAAATGTTCCCAGGTCTATAACCAAACAGGCTCTGTGCACCTCATGAACCTTTCTCCATCCCCTGCAGACTTCAGGACATGGCTAGCAACAGGGTTCACTCTCTGAGGGCCTCTCGAGAGCACATGCATAAACTTACATTTCAAAATCTGACAAACTCTGGTCTTCAGATGTTTGGCTCAAATCTCCAGGCACCTGCAGTTGGGAAAAAGGAAGAGAGGGAAGAATGCACAGTTACCATAGTTTGCACATTCACCAAAAACTCGTCTCTCAGAGTGAGGAGGAAAGCGGCTACTGGAAAACAGTAAGATTTCATGGAAAGATGATGATGCTGCAGTCATAAAAACACGCTGCCATGCGCGGTCTCAATTATCTTTACAGAAAAGGCACTGTTAATCCTATTGAGATAATCACAGGATTATCACAATGCATATAAAAGCATGTAATTTTGGAGCCATAAAGGACTAATTAGGATTGGAGATACAAGATATTATCTGTGCAATGAAAAAAATATCTATTGTCACCGTGAGGAGTATCACAAATGTCACACCCAGTATGTGAGCACAAAAGGCCACTACTCCCTCAAAATGGCTGTCCTTTTGTCCCATAATGTATGTGCAACTACAGGCAGAAAGAGCATGAAGGCTCCTGGCTGAAAAGAGCTAGGGGAAAACACGATTGGTGTCACAATGGCCCCTACTAATGCTGCTTTGGTCCTAACCACACACCACAAAGCCAAGTGAGATGGCCAGGAGGTACCAACAGCATGTGATCTCCAGTGACCCTTAGCCCCAACCCTGGCCTGAGATAGGGATCAATTATAAGGGCTGGCACAAGGACTTACAATAACTATGCTCTGACTATGGGATCCCCATACCGGTAGATGCTAAAAAGAGGACCATGTTATCCCACCCCCAAGGTGAGGGACTTCCTTTTTTCCATCTGGTTAAAGTGGTCTAGGATTTTAAGAATGTAGACAAAGAAAGGGAAAACAGCTGAAACAAAGAAGAGTATGGGGAAGCAAGAGGAAATGGCACCATCCCTGCAATTGGGAGCCCAGCGGAAAGGCGGGGTTTGGGGAAGCCTACCAGGCAGCATTCCTTCTTACTGATTCTCATCTCAGGTACTCTGCCATTCCCCCTCACCATGGTAGACTTCAAAGCCCCTGCAAATATGACCCAGAATAAACCTTTCCCCTTTGGTGGTCTAGCAAAGAAGCTAATACATGTGTTGCCCTCAACTTCCCAACATGTTAACAGTGAAAATACTGACACTCCCAGGGTTATTCTGGGGATAAAACGTGCCCCAAGCCACAGCCACTGGTTAAAAGCTCAGGTGATAGTTTAGTATGATAGAGAAGTAAGAGTTGCACATTGCTATCCGTGATGATGCATGAAGAATCTGCCTAGCCAAACTGAGGGTACCTTTCAGTCCATGCATAAGAGCCTGGAGGGAGAGTGACCCAGTTCAGCCTTTGTGGTGTCTTCAGTGAGGCAATTAAAAAGTGTAAAAGTGTTGCCTAGAGATCCCTACACACCCAACGGGAGCCGTCCAAGGGCTTTGCTGTCACACTGCTGCTTTTATGACCATCACTTTCTTGTGGGCGGCTGGAAAGAGTTGATATAACATATTCAGAAGGCAGGAGGCTGCAGGTACCAAGATCCCTAAAAAATGTCATCCTTTGAGAGGGGACCTTTTGCCAAAATTGATCTAGAAGTAGCAACCCCATTCACCAATCAAAATTTTCGTAAAAGATCATACCTCAGGCAGTAGATAGAGCTCAGTGGTAGAACATTTGCCAGCATGGACAAGGCCCTGGATTCCAACCCCAGCATAAACCAAAACCAAATCTCAAGTTTTCTTAAAATGTATACAACTATATTAACAATGTTGACTACAGAAGAATGGCCACACAAGGAGGCCTGTTAAAGCAAGTTTTAAAGCGAAAGAAAGGGAGCGCCGTCCTGGATAATACACAGCAAGCAGCTCACTGACACCACCACTGACAGCAGGTAGGGAGTGAGGTTGAGGGCAGAGCCTCCATTTTCATTACCCATCTTTCCATAGGATAACAGGAGCTATCTTCTGAGGAGCTCTGAAAACTGTGGGTGCTTCTGAAGAATGAGTTGACTGTCTCTCCACTATGAAAAGATCTATAAGACAGATCTGTAAATGAGAAAAACCCTAGTGTAGATGCAGGCCTAACACAACCAGGGCACCACAAGGAGAGGTGAGGCCTACCTAGCACATCAGGAACCTGCAGGTATAAAAGTCAAGGCACTGATGGTAGGGATGCTCTGTGGGTGGAACTTGGACCACTGGCTGTTCATCATCATACCCATTTCTTTTTCTTTTATTTCAGACAGGTTCTCATGTAACCCAGCCTGACCTTGAGCTCTCTAGATAGCTGGAGCCCTTGAACTTTTGATCCTCTGCTTCCATCCTCCCAGTGCTGGGATTATAGGCATGCACCACTCCTGATTTATGTAGTACGGGCACTGGAACCTGGGTCTTTCTGAATGTTTAGCAAGCACTCTACCAACTGA
Organism: Ondatra zibethicus; assembly: GCA_004026605.1. Classification (NCBI taxonomy): domain Eukaryota; kingdom Metazoa; phylum Chordata; class Mammalia; order Rodentia; family Cricetidae; genus Ondatra; species Ondatra zibethicus. The sequence continues at coordinate 9,830 of PVIU01022360.1, forward strand.
GCTACATCTCCAACCCAGGAGTGAACACACCAACCATGTATGCATTTTGAAATAAAATTCTACCAGTTAAAACCTTAAATGATGTGGCAGCTTACAGTTTCAGAGGTTTAGTCCTTTATCGTCATGACTGGGAGAATGGTGGCATGCAGGCAGACATAGTGCTGGCTACATCTTGATCAGAAGGCAGCAGGAAATAGTCTGAGACACTGGGTGATATCTTGAACATAGGAAATCTCAAAATCCACCCCTATAGTGACATACCTCCTCTAACAAGGCCATACCACTTCAATAAAGCCACACCTCCTAACAGTGCCACTCCTTGTGAGCTTACAGGGGCCAATTACACTCAAACTACCACATACCCAGAGTGTACTTTCGATAAAAATTTGATAGACTACACAAAAGCAGTGAGGGAGTGCCCATGGCCATATGCTCCCAAGTGTAACAGCGCCTGTGTCATTACATTAGGACAACAGAACACAGCTGGAAGATGGCAGCAAATTCAGAGAAATCTGAATAAAACACTTTGGACTTTTCTGCAGTAATGTAAGACAAAGATGTTTTAACTGACATGCATTCTAGAGCAATCTGAGTATCATCATTATTAAAGTAGATATTCTTTCTCCATCTTCTCCTGGGTCTGTTGCAGCTTAGCAAGTTGCAGAGTCAGTTGGGAAAGACTTTGCCCTTAGAGCCACTGGTACAAGTGGGAAGGACAGAGGCAGGGCTCTGAAGCCATGCACCCTTCCTCTCTCCCCTGTGGTACTACGCAGAATCCAGACATGTCCAGGGCTCCAGTGACAAGGGGCAGCTCACAGTCACTGCTCCTCCCTCAACCTCTCCTCAGCTCCTGAGGCCAGGGACAGTTCAAGATTAACTAGAGGAGGGACTCGAAGGTTTTAAGGACAGCAGCTCCTTACCAGCACACAAGAGTCACCATCTTAAGGGCAGCGTCCCCAGAGAATCCACCCCAGAAGAATCTCTGAATGTGTGTGTCCCTCAAAGCAAACACCACAGGCAAACCAGAGGCAAGGAAAGGAAAAGACGAGACACAGGGCAGGCATCAGCTGCCACTACAAAGCAAAGCGCTTCCTCAAGGAAGAGGAGGAAGAGGTGGTAGGCATTTTTCTGACAGCAAGTATCCCCTCAGAGATACTGGTTTTCTGAGAACATTCTAGAGAGTGAACATAATTGCTTAAAGGTTGCTAAGTCCTGCCGGCTTAGAGGCTTTTCTTCTAACTCTGTGGCATTACCAGGATCAGGAAGCCAGGAGATATCTATTGTGTCTTTCTGAATCCTGGAGAGGCTGCTTGGGGAAAAAAGGCTGTGACCTTGGGGGTCTTGGGGACCAGGCTGGTGACCCGGTCGGCTCTACGCCTACTACACCATGATGGTGGAGGGTAGAGGTCAATGTGCATCTTTAGTCTGTCTGTCCAAAATGATGCCAGATCTCCCCCGGGCTCACACCAACGTCACAAGGCACACTCCTGTTCTTTCTTTAGTGCTGGGTATACCATATACCACACCCCAATACTCTACCACTAAGTTATACCCCTGTCCCTTTCTCTACTTTGTATTTTGAGACAGGTCTTACTAAGTTATCTGAACCAGGCTGCTCTTTCGTTCCTGGCCTCCCAGACCCAAAATAACTACACAGAAAGTATATTAAATACAACACTGCTTGGCCAATGACTCTAGCATATTTCTAGCTAGTTCTTACAACTTAAATTAACCCACTTATTATTTTATATTTTACCGCATTTGTGGTTTACCAGTAAAGTTCTGAGCATCTGTCTCATTTGGTGGTTACATGTCTTACACTTGACTCTGCCTATTCTCTCCTCCTCTATCTGCTTGGAATTCCTGCCTTTTCTGTGCTGCAATAGGCCCAAAGCAGCTTCTTTATTAAACAATGATATTCACAGCATACAGAGGGGAATCCCATATCAGGAATCTTCCTGCCTTTATCTCTAAATAGTTTGGATTGTAGCTGTGTGCCAACAGACCTGGCCAGAATGCTGATTCCATAGCACATTCTGGCCATAAACAAGGATGGAATAGAGATATTTTATGAGGCAAATCAGAGTACTTGCTAAACACAAATATATCTTAGACCTCCTGAAACCTGAGGAATCCAAGAAGACCATCTCTGGGTTGTGATCTCCTCTTTGGCTTGTCCTCCGTGCAGGCATAATGAAGTGGCCAGCACAGTATCTATATCTGCTTTTCACTGACTCCAGAAAATAGCTGTTCCCCACTGGTCTGTGGTCTAGGCAGTCATGAGGCAGCAGTTTGGTACAAAGTCAGGCAAAGTCCAACCACTGGAGAAGCAGGACAGACAGATGCTTGGGTCCTTCTGGAGTAAAAGCCCCCAGTGTTATGCACAGCTGGGTACACAGTAAGAGAGATGGCAGCATCAGGTTTTCACTGGCTTTTCTGTCTCAGGGTTCCCTGAGGGCTGGAAGCAGGGACAAGCCAAAGCCAGTAGCCTTCACCACACTCCACCCTCAACATCACTGTGGAGCTCTGGCCGGAATCCATCACTCTGACTTGCCAGTTCTCCATACTTAAGAATCTACCTCAAATACTAGAGAATCTACCTCAAATGGCCACTCTGTCTTCCATAAATGGTTCTGCAATTAGAAGAGAAGTGAGGTGTGGAGGGGAGTACAGAGAGATAGCAAGAGAGGAGAGGAAAGCAGAAGAGAAAGGAAAGAGAAAAGGGACCATAAGCCAGCTTGTTCAAGCCATCAGAGAGCACAGCATCTCCTATGGGCAGAATCAGGACATACATACAGAAAAGGTGGATAGGAAACAGGACCTGATGGTGAAGCTATGCCAGAAGCTGTAAGCTCAGCTATGGAAAAGGATGAGACAGAGGATCATAAGTTCAAGGCTAGCACAGGCAACTTAGTGAGACCCTGCCTCAAAAGAAACAGGCAGACCCAGCCTTCCCTACAGTCACAGGGGAAATACAAGACACCAGCACGGGTCTTCTAGGGCTTCCCGTACCACAAACAGCCCATCCCAGTCCTCCAGCCAGCAGCCTGTGGTCAAGGTGCCATCCCTAGCCACAGAGAAGATACACGTGAGTACTCACGTGAACAAACACGAGAAGCACAGATGTCAGGAGCACCATCAGCCCCTGCACCTGCTCAGGATCCCCACTGATTGTACACACTCAACTCTTTCCATATTGGAAGAGAGTACCCACCAACAGAAAAGAATGGAGTCCACCTCTAGGTGGAGACATGCCCTTGTCTCCTCCCTCAAAAGTTAACCCAGCTGAGCAGGTCAAGAACCTGGTTCTGAGACCACCCTCAGAGGAAAGGTTCACTGTGAGATCCCTTCTGCACCTGGTGCAATCCCCAGGAGCGGCCATGGGGTCTGTGGGGTTGACCTGCCCTTCAGAGTTCTGACCTGGAAAGGCCTTACTACTCCTCCTTCTGGTCCATCTCTCTGATGTTGTCAGAGCCACGTTGCGCTGCCCCTGGTACTGTGGGTTTGTTTCCTCACTCATTCTCAAAAGCTCCCTGCCACGTAGCTGCCTGTTGTCACATGACTGACCTCCATGCCAGCTTTCCCCCCTTCTCTTCTCCATTTTCCTCCTATATGTAAAGGGCTCTGGAGTCTACATGCTTACAGACAGCAATAGAAACCAGGATGTTAAACAGGCGGCTTTCTCCTTAAGAGAAGGGATGTCTTCCATTCAGAAGACATGAATGGATGTGTTAACAACCTGCTAAACTTGGCTGTTCTGTGGAGCCCTTAGACTCCTGAGCCCTTAGACTTCTTAGTCAACAGGACCCATTCTTGAGGAAGAGGACACAGGTATTTTGCAAAGGAGTCACACCCCAAGCTTCATTAAGCTAACTGTTGCAAGGAAAGGTTTGGTGTCCCTCCCACCCCCAGTTGTACTGCGTTGAAATAAGAGAAAGAAAAACTTGCTCAAGGTCAGACTCCAGAAGTTTGAACACCATGGCTAACTAAGTCATGCTGAACTGGGGTTCCTTCATGATTCTCACGCAGATTGTTCCTCTACTGACATTAGAGCTTGCAGGGACCCGCACACTATGGGCAGCTTCAAGATGTACAGCTAGCCTGACCCATGGTGGGTTTTTTTTTTTTAACTCAAATACTATGTCCTTGAGTTTCCTTTTGAGTCCAATCTTAAAAATTCTTTTATGAGACTAAGAACCCCAAAGGAGAACCCCAATTTCCCCAGTGTCGTGTGGTAGTTCTTTACAACACTCCAAGATTTCCAATAGCATTTCTTTGTTGCCTTTTGAAAATTTGTTGTTGTTATTTTGAGACAGGGTTTCTTTGTGTAGCTTTGGCCATTGTAGAACTAGCTCTGTCCACCAGGCTGGTCTAAAACTCACAGAGATCAGAGATCCACCTGCTTCTGTCTCCCAAGCGCTGGGATTAATGGTATGTGCCATCACTACCTGGCATTTTTTTAATTCTTTTTTTGTTTGTTTGTTTTTCAAGATAGAGTTCCTCTATATAACAGCCCTGGTTGTCCTGTAGACCAGGCTGGCCTCAAACTCACAGAGATCTGCCTGCCTCCTGAGTTCTAGGATTAAAGGCATGTGCCACCATTGCTGGGCTTTTTTATCAGAGAAAATGGACCCATTCCTATACCCCTAGCCAGCATCAAGTCATTCTGGCCAAAACTTCCACCTGAGATGACAGTGGACAGCCAGCAGCACCAGTGACACCTTGGAAGGCTGGCGCTGTGGAGCCCACGTCACTGCAGTCAGAGGCGAGTAAACAACCAGGGAGCCCAGCAAAGGAACAGAGCCACTGAGAAGAGAAAATAACTGGCAGTTTTTGAGGTAGGGTTCACTGTGTAACCCTTGATGCCTTTCAACTTGCAATCCTCCTGCCTCAGGCTCTAAAGTGCTGGGATTACAGGTGTCTGCCACCTTGCCCAGCTGGGTTTCCTTTTTCAAGCCATTACATTGTTGAGTGGTTTGGCATACAGTAACACAAGCCCAGAAAAACTGCCCAAGGCAGTACAATGAGTAAGTACCAGGGGCGGGGCTTGAGCTCGGGCACCTGGACTTAGAGTGGGCACTTCACACCAAGGATGCTGCCTCCCACAACGGGGTCACTGCTCACACTCCGCCTCTCAGACCTCGGCCGTGGAGCACCTCTCACAGGGGGCCGAGGTCTGAGAGTATTTCTCACTCTAGAGAGTACCTTCCCTGAGCATAAGAATGCACTGGGCGGCCCACTGCTACCCCCCTACCTGTCCTAGAGGACCATCACCCCACACTGGCTATCTGTGAGCAGTCCCTCTCAGTGAGCTCAGAGAGCAGTCTGCATTTCCCTAATCACCACAGCCACCAGTTCACATGACACTCAGCAACCTGGTCTAGCACCTGGCACACCACAGGTACTGACTAAATGAATGAATCATAGTGTAAGCTATAATTCCACATTGAAATGGCAATCAATTTTTAAACTGTTTTGCATCCATTCAAAATCTTCATGTGTGGTTAGTATAAGTTAGTTTGGGAATAAAAAAAGAACCAAAGAAAAAGAATTTTATTTGTCTTTTAATTACAAAGCTCTCAGATTCATTGCTCAAAAGAAAAGGCAAGAAGGAAACATGATAGCCACAGAGAACATTTGTCCCAAACATGAAATGGCATAGGAATCTGTATGTGCCAGAGTCATTCTCTCACACATCTGTTTTCAAATAGCCTTCCCATAAGCAATTAGTTCTCATTTTTTCAGCCAAAAGTGAGAAATACTTTTCAACCCATTGACACTCCTGTTCTCTCACCTCATCTTAAAGTAAGGAACCAAGTGTAAAAGGACGCAGGTCCTAGCACAGCTAGGGTGGAGGCTGGCAGACGCTTCGCTATAGAAGGGATCACGATGGTGACCTGCACTCTCACTACCCTGAGGATGATTCAAGGGGTCTGGACCACATGCAAGGTTCTGTGCTTGTCTGTTCATTAATTTGCCTGGTTTGCAAATATACAATTACAGGCATCAGTTGCTTGTGGTTTTAAAACTATTCAAGGCCAAAAATTCAGGGGCTAGCAACTAGAAGCTTTTTTATTTTATCCTCTGTGTAGTCTGGAAAGTCGCATAGATTCCAACCTCTGCCGATTCATTTTTGATGGATCACTTTGCTCCATAAGATTATGAGGCCTTGGAAACATTATTCTCAGAGCCCAAGGTGGTATTAGGTACGTATGAGATTGCTCACTGAATCTTCACACTGAATGGATAGAGGAGCAGACGTCCAAATGGACAGATGGATGAATGGATGGCTGGAGGAGGGACGGGAAGGAAGGAGCATATGTAAATGATCAAGTTTACTAAGAGTGGGCACCAGCTTCTTTCCATGCAATTAAGATGCTTAGACAACATATGCATGAAGCCAAATATACAAGGACATACTGTAGCACCACACGTGGTAGTGCAAGCCTGCAAGGAAGTCATGAATAGTTATATAACACAGAGTTAGACTACACAGCTACCAAGCAAACTGCAGTCTTCCTTCTCTGCTAATGAGGAATGGCCTAAGATAGAACACCAGAGCCCAAATCCTGGCACAAGACAGGTGGCAGTGAAGAGGGAGGGAGAGCTGTGTGCCTGTGCACTTGGACTGAACATTTTGGGAGGAAGGGCACTGGAAACGAAGATCAGAAGAAAAAACCTTTTCATTCTATAAAACTTGGTACCTTCCAGTTTTTACTATGTGCAACGCAAGTTGCTAACTTTCTCAGTGAAGTTTAATAATCATGCAATTTTAGATACATAAAGAAAAATGGAAGAATGTGTGCCTCTGGGAGGGGAGCACGACGAGTCCAGGAAGAGGTACAGAGCGGTACTTTAGGTTAAATTAAAGCTCAACATGAAGCTTGTGAAGAACTATGTGATGGTGTCCGCAATTTTTAAAAACTGAATAGCAAAAACACAAATGAAGATGGATGGGTGGACAATGGGAAACAGATGGATAAATGGTGGGTGAGTAGATAGTTATAAATTACAAATGGATAAATGATAGGTGGGTGGGTGGGTGGATAATGGATAATGGATGAGTGGATAAATAATAGAGATGGATGGATAAAGGACTGGTGATGGTGAATGGATAACAAATGACAGAAGGGTAAACGGTGGATGACGGAGAGACAGACGAGGGACACGGTGGGTACAGAAAGATGATAGTGATGGAACTTCAGTGGGGAGTACACCAGCAGTCATAGAAAAAAATTTTTATAACTTAATTTCTTCATATAAAACATTTGAAAAGTTTTATTCGCTTGGGCTAGAGGAATAGCTGGATTGTGTTTCTATTCTCTATAGTAGAGAATAGGCTGGAAAAGGTAGAGAAGAAAGTATTGCTAAGGTGTGTCAAGTGGTTTATCAGCAAAGTTTTTGTGTTTTCTCTAAACTCCACAACATTTATGGTACCTATTAGCTCTCCGTGACAATGTTTGGATATCTCTCTTCTTCTAAATAGGTTTGCTTTGGTCTCGCTTTTATGAAGACTAGCCATGGCTTTTCTCCAGGCTTCACTTTCCTCCAGGGGAACAGAGCAACAAGCTGCCTTGGAAGGCTGGTGTGGGCGTTAAGCGAATTGCCTCCCCAGGGCCAAGCAGAGCTGGTCTTAGCAAGCAGTTGTTCTTCTTCCCAATGGATACAGCTCAGGGGTGGACAGTAGTGGACAGTCGCCTGTGGCGTCAAGGACCGTTGGAAACCTAGCTGAAGCCCCAGAAGTCTGACTTCAGCAGCCCCCACCCTTCTGAGATCCAACCACGTTATCACAAACCCATGTACTCTCCTGTTATATATATTTATTCCAAAAATTTATATCAAGTTCTGATCTGGAGTCAGATCCTCGGTCAAGAAGGGCAAAATAATACAAACCATCCAAGCTATTAATGACAAGACATGAATATCAAAACAAAAGGTCACGTACCAGCTGGGAGAGACAGAGGGAGCTGCAGGGTAGAGGGAAGGTATTTTGGCCTGGACTCCTTGCTCTCACAGTGGAAACTTTGGAAGGACTTCTACCCACATCATGGAGAGCAGAAAGGAGGCAGGCCGGCCTACAGCAGGCATCTTCTCTGCACCTAAGCTAATCTGCCAGTATTTATGTACTATGTATTCTAAATTTTTTTTTCTGTAATAGCAACTACAGGGGGATGAATGTTGGCCCCCAAAAGAATGCATCTATATCAGAAACCTCATAACCTCAGTGTGACCTTATGTGCAAAATCAATGCAACAAGTAATGGCACTGCCAGGAAGAAACTGGCCAAACTGTCAATCTCTTTTGTAAATAAACAGCAAGTGAGTTCTGCTGAAGATGTCAGGAATGGTGATGTTTAACAGCTCTTTGATACTTATACCTCTCCGGGTGTGACACACCCCACTTTGAACTTGATAACTGTTATACAAGGTGTTTCTGGAGACAAGTCAAAGCAGCAAGAAGGTGCTCTGCTAGACAGCCACCTGTCCCCACTTTTGTCTACCAGGCTGAGCAACAGCAGGCACAGTCACTTGCCACTCAGAACTTCCCTATTTCCTGAGCAGAGGGGGTGCAGGAAACAGGGGCAGACATGGCATGGTTCTGCTTGCATCCCCTTGTTTTCTGGGAAATCATCCCACTGGCTGATTGAACCCATGAATGGACACCAAATAACTCAAGTCAACCAGCGTGGTCTGCTCTGGCCACGCACATTAGTTTTAGATGGTGCAGGGAACTAAGCAGCTCTGTCAGGGGTCTCAGGTCTCCCAGAGTCACTCCTTCTCCTGATGCACGGTGCTATCCCTGCAGCAGCCACTGCTTCCACAAAGGACAAGACAGATGTGGCAGGGGAAAGTAAGGACAGAATGATGTACAAATGGGCGATTTCATGACACGGACTCCACAGTTTGTACTTATCTAAAGCACAAATGGCTAGTTTTGCTGAGGCCTGTCTAGGCTGCTTTCTCTGGGTCTTTCACTGGGGACATCCCAAAAGATACAGACATCACACATCCAGAGGGCCCTTCCAGCTTCCACATCCTATTTTACTTTAGTCCGTAAATTTCCATAGGACTGAAAATGAAAACCCAAGGAAACAGCTTGATCCGTCTCCCAAGGGGAGATTATGGGCTCTTTCAGAACACAGACTACATCAGCCTTGACTCTGATTCCCGTTCCAAGCCCAGGGCCTACTACTCAGAAACGGAGAGACTTAGTCTAATTGCCCACTATGCATCACTCCCATTGTCACCAGCACCATGGCTCAGGGCCCAGGCCCTGGCATCTAACTGGACTCTCCTACCGTCACCCACCGTGGGAGGCATGTGTCACGTGTGGGGCTCCTGGGATACTCCTTAGTAACTCTGTCTTCTCTCCTTTTATTTTTATAGATCATGGGTCCTTGAGGATTTAATTTAATACTCCACTTAGAAGTTAAATTAAACCCAACTTGGGAGACTTACTTGAACAATTTTGCCTTTCCCCCTTCCCATCTTTTTTTTTTTTTTATTTTTTTTTCCATACATTGTTTTGTTCCCATCTTTTTTTTTATTGATTTTTATTGAACTCTACATTTTTCTCTGCTCCCCTCCCTGCCTCTCCCTTCCCCCCTTCAACCCTACCCCAAGATTCCCACATTCCCAATTTACTCAGGAGATCTTGTCTTTTTATACTTTCTACTTCCCATGTAGATTAGATCTATGTAAGTCTCTCTTAGTGTCCGTATTGTTGTCTAAGTTCTCCGGGATTGTGGTTTGTAGGCTGGCTTTCTTTGTTTTATGTTTAAAAACCACCTATGAGTGAGTACATGTGATAATTGTCTTTCTGTGTCTGGGTTACCTCACTCAAAATAATGTTTTCTAGCTCCATCCATTTTCCTGCTGTGTAGTACTCCATTGTGTAAATGTACCACATTTTCCTTATCCAATCTTCAGTCGAGAGGCATTTAGGTTGTTTCCAGGTTCTGGCTATGACAAACAATGCTGCTATGAACATAGCTGAGCACATGTCCTTGTGGCACGATTGAATATCCTTTGGATATATACCCAAAAGTGGTATTACTGGGTCTTGAGAAAGGTTGTTTCCTAATTTTCTGAGAAATCACCACACTGACATCCAAAGGGGCTGTACCAGCTTGCACTCCCACCAGCAATGCAGAAGTGTTTCAAACAAAACGACAGCCTACAGAATGGGAAAAGATCTTCACTAACCCCACATCAGACAGAGGTCTGATCTCCAAAATATACAAAGAACTCAAGAAATTGGACACCAAAAGATCACATAATTCAATTAAAAAATGGAGTACAGACCTAAACAGAGAACTCTCAACAGAGGAATCTAAAATGGCTGAAAGACACTTAAGGAAATACTCAACATCCTTAGTCATCAGAGAAATGCAAATCAAAACAACTCTGAGATTCCAACTTACACCTGTAAGAATGGCCAAGATCAAAAAACGCTGATGACAACTTATGCTGGAAAGGTTGTGGGGAAAAGGGAACACTTCTGTCTTCTCTTTAGGTCTCCCATAGTCAGATGTGCCAGAAGGCTTGCTTTATTAGTGAAATAAAAGAGAGTTGACATCTGTCATTTCTGGGTAGAAGTTTTGAGAGACTGTATGGCTTATCTCTTGTTTCTTTCTCTATTCCAGCCAGGGTCTGTGACAAAGAGAGTGAAAAACATGGAGCACAGGCCCTGCTTCCCATGAAGGACAGGCAACATAAGAGATAGAAACAGCCAGGTAGTGGAGCACGCCTTTAATCCCAGCACTTGGGAGGCAGAGGCAGGTGGATCTCTGTGAGTTCAAGGCCAACCTGGTCTACAAAAGCTAGTTCCAGGACAGGCTCTAAAGCTACAGAGAAACCCTGTCTTGAAAAACCAGAGAGAGAGAGAGAGAGAGAGAGACAGTAGTTTCCCATTTGTGACATATTGGGAGTATTTGTTACTACAGCACAGCACAGCCTTCCCTAAGTTTCAAATTCAACCACATTTATAGATGTGAAAACCAAGTCTGAGAAAAGTAAAGCACGGATCCTGTATGGAGTCAAGACATCTAGGTCTAGAGAGCAGAAACTCTAACCATTGCCCCTCAGAGTCTGAGGGCCCAGAATCTTCCATCATGCCAGCTAACCCATAGCTTTCAGGGACAGCCTTGCCATGTGCTCCTGATGGGCAAGGTCAGGGGTGAGCAAAATCCCTTTTCCACCTCTTCCTCCTCCACTAGCTTCTCTGTTGAGCTATCTTTTCTGAGTGTCGCTAAAGTATTCAGCTTCCTCTGTAGCTGAGGCATAAATTCATACACAAACTGGTAATTGTTTCAGTTAGGTAGCAAAGAAATCAGGCGTGGATGATACTTGCTGCAATAGTAAACTCCTTACACTTGACAGCAAATTTTTAAAAAATAGGAACATGGTCAGCTTGAAACTGATACACAGAATGGGGCTGGAACCTAAAAATTTTGGTCAAATTCAGTGAGCATGCTCTGGGCATCCAGAGTGAGGATGCTTGGTGAGAAGTAGGCACTAATAGTCACTTGTTCAATAAATATTTAATAGCCCATAGCAGGTGCTGGGAGCTCAGCCAAGTAGAGAAGAGACAAATAAACAATTCTGTGCTGAGTGATGACAAATGCCTGGAGAGAATGTGGCATGAGAGCATGGGCATGTGCTCAGGGCTACAATCAAGTGAGAGTTCGCCTTCCATGTGGCTGATTGGAAGGAGCTCTCTGTAAATCTGAACCTCACATCACTCTCCCTGGTGGGTGGGACTAGTCATACATAAAAATACAGACAGCTCTGGGAAAGCAAGAGGCCTCTTGGTTCCCTCCTTACTAGTCAGCAAATGGGGGGCCCATCTCACCTGGGCCTTCATGTTCGCTAAGTGGAAATGACAATGTCTATCTCACAGGCTTGCTAATATATTACAGCACTTGAAATGGGTTGTGGGGCACAAAAATGCTCAATAGAAGTTGCCATTTATTGCAGGCAGGAGTGTGGTCACCACTGCCTTCTACAGGGCTCATTACCTCCCAGGAAAGACAAAAGATCTGCTGGTGAGAAGAGTGAATATCAGAAGCAGGCAGCCACAGGGAGACCAGCATGGCCACTGCGGTCTGGTTATAGGATGGGCTGGGCTTAGACCTTGAAGGCTAGATGGGAAACACAAAGAGGAAGGAGCCAGCATATATTCATGAATGGAGACGGGAAAGCCTCAGAACAATCTGAATAGAATAAATTATCCCACAGATGTTAAAATAGGCAAGCATATCTTATATGCATATACATTTAAGTCTATGAAGCGTGTACGCATAAAAGATATCCAGAAGTTTGTGTTCTGAAGTTTCCACAGCAGGGTCACTAGAAGAGAGACCTGTGTTCTTCCCTGTGAATTATTGCGCGTGTTAGTAAATTCTTTCTAAATATATTTTTTATGTTGTGCTATTTGGAAAACTTCTGAAGACATGCTTGTTTTCTAAGACAAAGGGTGGAGAAGGACAGCTCCCGGGAACAGGAACCGTCAGAGCAGGTGTGACGGGGGCGCATGGAAAGCAGAGCAACAGCAAGAGTCAGCCCTGCCCTGGCAGATGCCAGATTAATTTTGAAATAAACCTAAGATAATATTTCCCACAGTATCTGTTCTCTGTACAAAAGTATACATAATGTGTCACAGCTCCAAATAATCTCCTTTCACAAAGTTAACCAATCTCCAAAAAAAAGTTACAGAGTGTAAGTACCACTATCACACTCTTTATGACTATAAATCTATCTTTAAGTATTCATAAGTGTTTTCAATAAAGTTTTAACTAAAAAAAGGCATTGACACAGGTTTTTTGAGCAGACCTACAGTTACTTAGGAGGCTAGAATAAGATAATCACATGTTCAAAGCTAGCCTAGGCTACACAGTGAGCTCAAGGCAAGCTAAGAAAATGCACCTTAGTGCCAGAATACTTCCCTTTCCCTGGGCTGTCATACTCACACACACACACACACACACACACACAGAGAGAGAGAGAGAGAGAGAGAGAGAGAGAGAGAGAGAGAGAGAGAGAGAGAGAGAAGGAGAGAGACACATCACTAAGAAAATACCTGCACCCCACGAGGGCATGGCAGGAAGCACTGGCTGTGAATTTGGCTCTCACAGAGTGGGGTAGTGACCCACACTGGCCATGCATACTCATGCAGGCCATAACAGTGATATTCCACAACAGCAGAAATAAAGAAAACCATCTTATTAAAAAAAGAAAGAAAGAAAGAAAGAAAGAAAGAAAGAAAGAAAGAAAGAAAGAAAGAAAGAAAGAAAAGAAAAGAATAAGGGGAGCTGGGATCTTTTTTAGTTTGTCAACATTTTATTTTATTTTATTTTTCAGTATTTGGGAGTGTTCTATTCAAGCTCTGGACAACAAAATCATCCCCATCAGAAACAGCAGTTCACAGACCTCACAGGACAACGGCTATGGTTTTCAAAGGCTGGCAGTAGACAGTATGGGAATAGTGACCTCTTTCTGAAAAACACATCTGGGGGACCAAGTTACTTTCTGAACTAAATCAGGGATCCTTTTAGCAAGATGCATCTACTCCCAGGTATTCCCCTAGCCTTCTTGCCTCCTAGGGAAGAGGCAGAAACAGAAGAGACACACCCTGGCTTGTGCGGGTGGAAGCCGGAGGATCATACTCCATGCAACACAAAGCAGACATGGGCTTCCGGAAAGGAAGGTGTGCGCCAGGATGACCCCCAGTCCAGGGTGCGTCAGTATGCCTTTCAAAGTCACAGCTACTGAGGCAGCTGTCCATTAACAGAAAACAAAGCTCTTCCCAAGAAGGGCTTTTTACTCCTTGCGTGGCAAAATTTAGAGAGGATCTTGCAAGCATTTTCCCAGATGATTTTGTGTCAAAAAAACTAATATTTGTGCTAAGCCTCTATGTGGGATACACTTTTAAAAGCCTCTCAATAGCACTTTTCAGAATAATATGCATGACAGCAGACAGTTAAAACACACATATCCAAGTGCAGAATTCAAAAGTCTCTTATAACCTGGATGTGCTGTTCAGAGCTACAAGGGGACCACAGACAAGTTGGTGCTTAGAAATTTACCAACTGCCACTAAGCTGAAAAGTAAATTTCTTATTAAGTTTCTGTCCTTAAACAGCATCAGCTCCATCATGAGGTCGGCCCCTCTGAAGATTTAAAAGATGCAGAAATGGGCCTATTTTAATGTGACCCTGATTACAGACTGCGGGGTGGGTCCCCCCTTTCTCTCATCTCTGAACTTTAATCATCATTCCCTTACATCAGCTGGGACATCTCAACAGCGGAGGGAAGATGTTAGTGCAAACCCCAATCACAGTGGGGACTATCCAAGAAGGATAGTCTATCCTATCTATCCAGACTATCTGGAAGGATAAAAGGCCACTTTTCTGGACAATGGAAAGCCCTAGTTAGTGGTGTTACCATAGCTACCATAGGTGTGTGGTCACATTCACATGACACATGCTCCAGGCTCTGACGGAAAAGGAGATATAGACACGAAGTGATAACTCAGAGTAAGAAACATTGCCACAATGGATGGATCTAGAAAACATCATATTGAGTGAAGTAACCCAGACCCAAAAAGACAAATATCACATGTACTCACTCATAAGTAGTTTTTTAACATAGAGCAAAGAAAACCAGCCCACAAATCATAATTCCAGAGAACCTAGACAACAATGAGGACCCTAAGAGAGATATACATGGATCTAATCTACATGGGAAGTAGAAAAAGACAAGATCTCCTGAGTAAACTGGGAGAGGGCTGAAGGGGAGGGGAGAGGCAGGGAAAAGAGCAGAGAAAAATGTAGAGCTCAATAAAAAAATCAATAAAAAAGATATACCCAAAGTTAAGAAAGGAAGGAAGGAAGGAAGGAAGGAAGGAAGGAAGGAAGGAAGGAAGGAAGGAAGGAAGGAAGGAAAAGAAAAGAAACATTGCCACACAGAGAGCTACAAGCATACAGGTCAGGGCCCAAGTTAGAGCACAGGCAGGGATGGGCAGGGAAGAGTCCACAGAGGAGTTAACAGAAGCTCAGGAAACCACACCCTCTTCACTGGGATGCCTCCCCGCCACACATACACCCTCTTCACTGGGACACACACGTGCGCGCACGCACGCACGCACACACGCACAGAAATCGCAGATGAGAAGAGGAAGGATGTATGTATGGGTTTGCTGTTAAGTAGCAATTACTACTGTACCACAGAGTCTTATAAAGGTTCACTAAGCAAGAGACAATGAGGAGGAGGAGAATAGAACAGGGAAGGGGCACAGGGGACTCATGCACAAAGGAGGGAGACTGGTGACAGAGACAAAGAGAGGTGAACATGGAGGGCAACATACATAGAAAGTGAAAAAAGACAGAGACAGAGAGAGATGGCAGCAAGGAGAAGAGGGGCAGACATGGGAGGGAGGAGAGAGGTGTGGATAGAGAAAAGAGGAGTGAGAAGACATGGGGGAGTGGGAGGGAAAAGGTATGGATAGAGGAGGAGGAGAGTGGTGTGATAGAGGAGGAAGAAGGAGAAGACCTGGGGAGGGAGGGGAAGGGAGGAAAGAGGTGTGGATAAAGAAGGGAGGAGAGAGGTGTGGATAGAGGAGGAAGAGAGGCGTGGATAGAGGAGAAGACCTGGGGAAGGAGGGGAAGGGAGGGAAGAAGTGTGGATAGAGAAAGGAAAGGAGGGGAGAGTAGCACTCACAGACTTAGAAGCAACACAGAGAAGGGAGGGAGAGGAGAGGAGGGCAGAGAATCAGAAGGGAGGGAGGAGAGGGAGAAGCACAAAAAACTGAACTTGCCACTGCCCAGTTAAGGAGCCCAAGAGCCTAGGCAATCAGTATTTAGAAAAAAGACCTCATGCAGGCTGCAAAAACACCTGGAGCCCAGGAGGGCCAAGGAATGAATGCCCATCCTACCTTACCCTGGGGTCACACCTTGTAGTCTCATTTCCCTGGCCCTACACAGCCAAGTCATGTTCCTGAGGCATGGTGACCTCTGAGAAGCCCAGTAGGGAATGTATCAGGAACTGGCACCATGAGGAATGTCAGTGCTTCCCCACTGTCTTTCTCAGAAAACAGCTGAGAGTCTCTTCCTAGAAACTCTGTCCCTGGGGAAAGAGCTTCTGGGAAGGCTGCGTGTGGCCAGGCCCCGTGGGGAGCACCTCTGGGAGCAAAGGCAACTGTGCTGCCTTTCGCCCGGTGCTTTTAGGAAAATCTGCCTTCTCCAGGTTGATGCTTCCAAGGGGCGCTTTCCAACTCCAGGACAAAGGGATTGGTATGATCAAAACAATAACACGCCAGAGGAACGTAGGTCAAACATGATCAAAACAATAACACGCCAGAGGAGCGGAGGTCAAACATGATCAAAACAATAACACGCCAGAGGAGCAGAGGTCAAACAAGTGTTCAGCTGGCAGCGGGACCTTTGAGAGTCTCATCTCAGAGGACATGGCTCATCCGAGGCTGCTGTACCCCAGGAGCATGAACTGAACCATGTGAACGGAAGGGAGGGTACAACATGGTCCCAGGAATCAAGAATTATGGTTTTGCGCCTGGTGCCCTGGTCAGGGAGAAGTTCTACCCTTCTAGGTAATGACAGTTACAGCTACCCTGGACAGCATTCAGGTCTGAGCAAGAAGCACAGCATGGACAGGGAAATGGGCTGGTCTGTCACAGGGCCCAGGAAGAACCTGGACATTGCCACTTACAACAGTGACATTCACTCATTGGCACATTTGCCAAGTGCCTACTTTGGGACACAAATCAATGATGAATTCATGGGAATCTCGTTAGGATGGGAAGGGAGAGACATACAGAAACACTGAAGGGAAATCTACCTATGTGTTGGCATCTGGAAAGTTCCCTGAAGAAGAGAGAGATAGACATGGTGGAATCCAAAGCCCAGGTGGCCCTCCAGTGAAAGGTGACAGCAGAAGCAGAGGCCCAGCTCTGAGGAGGCCTTTGCTGAGAACAACAGAAATGCAGTGGACCCTAAACCCTTTGCATGGAGGTGATACATCTGTAAAACAGGGTGACTTTTCTAGGGCACATTCACTAGGATACGGGACTCTACTGTATCCTGGCCTCTTGCAGAGTGCTAGCCTCTGGATTTTCCAGAACCATCCTGCAACAGGTAGAGGAAGGACTTCCCAGCACCCCACAACCTTGCACAGCAAGAGCTCTGGGCCTGCCTGAGCAAGCAGCTGCCAAACGGCCTTTTCATCTGGTTGCAGGATCTCACAAGGATGCCCTTCTACCACCACTGCAAAAGCAAAAAAGAGAAGCTTCAAAATCTTTCAGCAGGTCTGACCAGCTAGACTATGGGATGCCCACCCCAGGGAGCACAAGTCTGTTCTTAAATAGATCAGTGGGTAAAGTCACATGAAAACATCTCTAAGGTGCTTTGCCGCGTGCGGAGAAGTGAAACATAGACCATCGCAGCAGACAACCAGTTGCTGAAATGTGCAAGGTTGCTCATGGGGCTTGGAAAGGTAAACCCAACTGGAAATTTCCTGCTCATGGGTCAGAAAACGAGGGTGCCAGGCAGAGGGGAATGTCTAGAGATTTTCCTTTCTCTACTTCTTAATGCCCATCTGAATTCCTCATAAATTACTGACTGTGTGTATGTGTGTGTACATGTGCAATGCATATTCATGTATGTATGAGAGTGAAGATCAGAGCTCAGTGTCAGGGATTTTCCTAAGTTTGTATGTATTTAAACCTGGAACTTATTGACTGGGCACTGTCTCTGTGTCCCCACAGCTAGATTCCAGACACAAGCTGCCACATCAGCTTTTTATATGGCTGTAGAGATCCGAACCTCCTGTTTGCATATCAAGACTGTGAAACAGCCTGCAGGCTCGTGTGTGGAAGCACTTGGTCACTGGCTATTTGCAGAGGCTGTGGGACTAGATGGAGTTTAGCAGAAGGAAGTAGGTGACTGGGTGGGGTTGGGAGCCTCTCTCCTTCCTGATCATCCATGCCACGTAACCAGCCATTTCAAACTCACTACCACAGTCACAAACCTCTCCTGTACAACCGTGATGGATCATGTCCCCTTGACCTGTGGGCCAATAAATCTTTGCTCCTTTTGGTTGCTTCATCCAAGTTCTTTTTAGATTTTATTTAATTTATATGAGTGTTTGCCTAAATGCATGTAAGTGCACTATATGCATGTCTGGTGCCCTCAAAGATCAAAAGGCATCGGGTTCCCTGGACCTGGAGCTACAGATGTTTGTAGCTACCATGTGGGTGTTGGGAACATAATCTGGGTCCTCTGCGAGAACAAGTGCTGGTAACCACTGAGCAATCTCCCTAGCCCATGCAGGTCACATTGTAACAAAGTGACATAAAAAGCAACCCATATCGTACAAGTCGAAAAGGTTGGCATTTTCAACTAATAAATAAAACCCTTCTCTAAAGCCAGACTTAGCTCTGCCACTTCGCACTGAGGACATTGGGTAAGCCATTTAAATCACTTCTAAGCCTGTTTCTTCTTCTGTTGGACGAGGGACACAACTAGTAACAGGTAGGGTGGGGATGAAAACAAGACACTCATGCTTAAAGGCAGCACATCACGCGTGGACAGGACAACCACTCAGTCACTGCCAGCTTCACAACCTGTACAGGAGGCTAACAGTCTTCATTCTTCACATGAGAATGAGACAGTGAACCTGCTCTCTGTAATAGCATCCACATCGACAGTGGATACCTGACCCAGGTTCAGACTGACCCTTTGCTAAAATGAGCCACTGCTCATTTCCTGTCTGCCCATGTCCTCTCTCCAGTCAGCCCTGAAAGTCTGGAACATTCAGAGCTAGCCACAGAAGTAGGATCATCATGAAGACCTGCCCTGTTCACAGGAGACAGAGGTCAGCATCTGGGCATGTGAACTCATCACCCACTGTCTTTCCTGATGGCAATGCAAGGTAACTGACCTAGGGGATAATAGCAGATGGCTCTGCCATCACCAAGAGACAGCAGAGTTTGTGGGACTGCCAACAGGAAATAGTTCAACCAGAGCTATGCCATCAGTGAAATGAAACTGATCCCAAGTATCTAGACCCAAATGCTAGCTTAAGGAAAATAGAAACAGGAGGAGCATGGCAAACAGCTCTATCCAGAGATGCCATCAAGTAAACGCAAGGGTAAAAATCCAAGATGGAAAGCTAGTGTTCTGCAGGGGAAAGAGAGACAAGGAAGGACCCAACAGATAGTAAGAGAACAGTAAAGAGAAAAGTCAAACTCCCAAAGACAGCATGGTGGATGGGGAAGCCTGACAAAAGAAGAAAGAGTTAACATTTTATTTCCGATAGAGAGGATGGCCAATCTCCAGAGACAAATGCTAGGATGGCTGCACAGCACATGAAGGTCTGCCTAAGATGGTTGGAACGGTTTAGCTGTGTCTTACCATCACTGCCTAAGATGGTTGGAATGGTTTAGCTGTATCTTACCATCACTGCCTAAGATGGTTGGAATGGTTTAGCTGTATCTTACCATCACTGCCTAAGATGGTTGGAATGGTTTAGCTGTATCTTACCATCACTGCCTAAGGTGGTTGGAATGGTTTAGCTGTGTCTTACCATCACTGCCTAAGATGGTTGGAATGGTTTAGCTGTGTCTTACCATCACTGCCTAAGGTGGTTGGAATGGTTTAGCTGTGTCTTACCATCACTGCCTAAG
>PVIU01022361.1:0-29578 GCA_004026605.1 Ondatra zibethicus
TGGAATGGGTCATCGGCCTGGAGGGAAGACCTAGGGACTGCCTGGAATAACTCCCATCCCTTCAGGGGAGCTAGAGGAACTAGGGTAATAAGAGCCAGTGGGCAGAGGGTGGGCATGTTTAGGAAAGAGGCCCAGCCAGATGCTATCATGCAGCTGTATTAAGTGAGCCCTGGGAGCCCTGCCACAATGAGGACAGCAAAAAGCTATGCTTGGTTTACATATTATTGTTTTTATGTGTTTATGATGTGTGTGTGTTTGAGTGTGGGTGGCTGTGTGACACGGGGTATGTGTGGTTAGTGGACAAACTCAGACGTCAATCCTCACCTTCCACTTGGTTTGAGAGTCTTTTTTTCCTGCTGGGTACACCAGGTTAGGTGACCTATGAGCCTCTAGGTCTCCCCTGCCTCTTCCTCCCATCTCACCTAGAAGTGCTGGAACTACAGACATGCACTGCCATACCTGGCTTATCTGAATTCTTGGGATTAGAACTCAGGTCCTCTGCTCAATTTTCAAATCACTCTGCAGACCCTGGGGCTTCAAGGCTCATGACTGTCCTCCTGTTAAATGTACAGTGGCCACTGATGGTTCCTGTGTCCATTGGGCTCACACATCTAGCCTCAGAAGAAGCCTGCTCCAGTGGTCCTGTTCTTCATTGGGATGAAATTCCCAATGGTTCACCTCCCACACCTGAACAGAGCTCGGCCTCTGAGTAGGTCAGCCTTCCAGAACCTGCAGATGGCCTATGCAGACACAAGAAAGTTTTTCCAAGTTCCAGGCTAGGGCTTCAGAGCAAGGAATGAGGAGAGAGGTAACCACAGGAACAATACAATGATCAGGAGGCCAAGGAGCCATTCCAATGTGACATGCAGATATGCAGCACCTGTGAAGTAACGGAACTGGGTCTAAAGACTGGGTTCACATATGGCTGATTACATTTGGAGGCTTCAGTTACTTAACAGCTCTGAACCTCAGCTTCCTAATTGCTGCGGGAGCTCCTTCCACTCCTTCAGCCCATAGCCTTTTAATTCCTCAACTGGAGATAGTAAAACTGCCTTCCCTAAGGGTGGATATGAGGATTACAGGACAGAATGTAGGCAATGTCTAGAAGAGGCAGAAAGCAGGCTTTGTAACAATCATGTGAACTAAAACAGGAATCCATGCTGTGGGATAATGCTCTTGTACACTGTAAAGATCTGTCACTCATGTTGGTTTAATAAAATGCTGATTAGCTAGTAGCCAGGCAGGAAGTATAGGTGGGGTGACCAGACTAAGAGAATTCTGTCATCTTTCCAGTTCCACCTCCATCCCAGCTTTATCCTTCTCTGGATGGCTAATGCAAGAACATTCAGGGATACATGACTCTGCTCGCTTCCTGAATGACAATCACTCACTTAACAAATTCTGAGGTCACTAACAGTCTATTGGGACCTGACTGTGACCTGATTTGTCTATTTGGCCCTAGGCACTGTCAGCACAAAACAGCTTTTACCTCAGAGTTTGTTCTGGAGCCAGATATGAGTGATTGTGGCCTGAAAGCAATGTTCTACTGCGGTCGTCATCTCATGAAGTTTTTATAGTTTAAGGTAACAAAAAATTCTAAGTTGATGTGGGACAATGGTCTTGAACCCTGTAAAGATTTGATACTTATATTGGTTTAATAAAATGCTGATTGGCCAGTAGCCAGGCAGGAAGTATAGGCAGGTCAATGAGAATAGGAGAATTACGAGAAGAGGAAAGGCTCAGACTGTAGTTGTCACCCAGACACAGAGGACACAAGATGAGAATGCCTCACTGATAAAAGGTACCAAGCCATGTGGCTAACACAGACAAGAATTATGGGTTAAAATGTAAGAGTAAGTTAATAAGAAAGCCTGAGTTAATAGGCCAACAAGTTTATAATTAATATAGGCCTCTGTATATTTCTTTGGGACTGAATGGTTGTGGGACTGGGAGGGACAGAAACCTCTGTCAACACTAAGTCAAGACACTTCTCAAATACATTGGTGGGAACATCGGGTAGGTCATTATAGCAAAGTTTGCCACAAACAAAGGAACAGAAATCCGAAGTCACAGATGTAAATCTTAGCTTCTACTTTCTAAGATGAGGAGAACAGCGCCTCTCTCTCCTACCTCCCAGGAGTGACCCTGAGAACAAGGGCTGGAGAGACAGCTCCGTGGCTCAAGTGTACTGATCTTCCAGACTCGACATCAGCCTGCCAATCTGTAACTCCAGCCTGAGTGGATCCAATGCCACGGCCTCAGGGGGTACCCATGTTCACGTGTGCATACCCACTCACAGGCACACACACACACACACACACACACACTTAAACCTTTTAAAAAGATGCAAATTAGATGTTTACAAGTGTGACTTGTAAACAGAGCTATAAACTTCAAGGTCATACTACTGCAACAAGTCTCACTGAATGATCAAATATGTTTGGAGATTTGTTCTTCATAGCACTAAAAATTAAATTCCTGGATTATATGACCACATTCAAAGAGAACTGCTTTAATATTGCTCTTCTTCAGTGTATCTGCTCCAAGCTGAAAGCAGTTAGCATAGCTACAGGAATTAGCACTGCCCTGCAGGCAGAATCTAAAGGTGTAATTACAGCCTAGTCGTGCCCCCAAAGAAGACAGAAACAGCCAATACACCCAGGGAAAGATTCCGATGTCTCTAGGTTTGGGAAAGGAACATCAACCCAGAGAGACTACTTCTCATCCAATAGGAGGCCTAAGGTCAAAAGAAAGACAGCAGCAAGCGCCAGTGATGGTATGAGAAGCTGTGGAGGAACTGGTACCCCCTTCCCTAATAGTAGGCATTCAAAATGGTATCGCCACTTTGGTGACTAGTTTGACAATTTCTCAAAATGTTAAGCAGAGAGCTATCCATAGTCAGCAGTTTAACTCCCAGAAAAAGAGACAAGGAGACCATAATATGTATAAATGCATAAGTTTATACATCGGTGTTCACAGCTCCATTCTTCACAGAAGGCAGACACAGAAATAACCTGTGTCCATCAGTGTAGGAAGGGAGAGTCAAAAAAAAGAGATTATATCCATAGAGCAGAGTACCATTTAGACATAGAGTCAAATGAAATGTAAAACTGTGACTTGGATAAACTTCAGAAGTGTCACACTAAGTGAAAAAATATGACATACATGGTCCTATATAGTATTCCTTTCACATGTAAGGCCCCAAATAGGCATCTATAGAGAAGGACAGTGGGCGAGTTGCCAGGTGGCAGGGCAGTGTGAGCAGGAGTGGCAGTGTGTGCCCCTTTCTAGGGTAGGGCGAGTGTTCTGGAATTGGCTGTGTTAGTTATGTAATCTTCCACTTACACTAAAGACCACAGAAGTGTGCCCTGTAAACGAGTAACAGACTCAGATCTGAGTCTTAAGAAACAAACAAACCCGCCGGGTGGTGGTGGCGCACGCCTTTAATCCCAGCACTTGGGAGGCCGAGGCAGGCGGTTCTCTGTGAGTTCGAGGCCAGCCTGGTCTACAAGAGTTAGTTCCAGGACAGTCCCCAAAGCTACAGAGATACTGTCTCAAAAAAAGAAAAAAAAAAAGAAAGAAGAAATAAATAAATAAATGAACCCAACATCTGAACTTCCTTCCACACCTGTAAAAGCACTAGGCAATCCCTTGAGGCTGTTCTGGAGTCTGACTTAGACAGGGAGCCTGTGTTAACACTGGACTCTAACGGGCCTTCAAATAAACCACTACAGACAAGAAAAAGATTACAAACCCAAGGTGGACACTCTGGCCACAAGAGCAACCATCCAAGGTAAAAGTTGCATGTCCAGCCCCATGCTTTATTGTGACGTACAAGCACCCACCCCTCAGCATCCCTTCCTTTTTGTTCTAAAATCGACTCACAATGAAGGCCCTGAAGCACCCATCCTCAGCATCCCTTCCTTCTCATTCTGAAATGGACTCATACTGGCCACAGTCTTCTCTATTTTTTAATAAAAATCAAATCTCAAAGGAGTGCAACATAACACTCCGATTATATGACACAGCAAGAGGACTCCGGCAGTCAGGCTATTTCTCTTATGCTCCTGACTGGAGCCACCTTCAAGGTCTCCATTCTACACTCTGGGTGATTAGTTCCTTAGGCCAGCGTCCATCCGTTAGCTGTCTCCACATCAGGGAACAGGCTGCTGTCACTCAGAGCTAGCCTATTCTGGCCTGTCACCATTCTTCACTCCTGTCACACTTCCACTTCATGACGTCTAGTGGGGATTCAGACAATCAAAAGGCTCAACCTAGAACCTTCCAGGGTCACCTAAGTGTTCTCTGGCCTCGTCCGTTCCCACAGAAGACTCAGCATTCTCCACAGGAGTCTTTTCTGGATGACTCTCTCTTGCACAACTGACAATGGATAGATGTTTTCATTAATTATACCACAGGCTGAATGGCACCAGTTACCACATACTAGTATTCTGAAGTGACCCTGTTTCCCCAGTAGGAGAGTTCTGAAGAAAACAGTTCTGAACAGGCTGCAACAACAGCTTTCAGAATATACTCCAGCCATTCATGCTCATGTGTATCCTTTTACTCTGGAAATAAGACAATGAAACCCCATCCCAGTAAACTGCAGTTGCCTTGATATAGAGAAAACAAAACACACTGTTGGGACTGCGTCTTTTTGTAATCCCCAAACTGACTTGGAAGGTGGAGTCCAGTATACAGTGTTCACTGGTTCACACATTATTCTAACACCTGTGATGAGGTCCTCTGCAAGTCCTAGTTACTGTCCCGAGTGTCTGCTAAACAGCAGACACTGCTGCACACTCTAGATGCCTTATTTTCATGTCCCATGACAATCCTCAAGGGAACTATAATTTTTCTGCTAAAGATGGTAAATTGGGGATTCTGGGAAGACAAAAATGTACCCAAGGTCACCCAGCTCCATCAGCAGAGCAGAGACTTCACAAATAGACACTTCCACGTAACTTTTGCTCCTCTTTTCTACAGAAACCATTAATTCAAATGTCAGCTGATTTTGATTAAATCAATACCACACTGAGCGAGGTTTGTGATGCCTCTTCAAAACCCATAATGGATGAATTTTTCCAGTAGAGCAAGAAAACACTGGACTTCTAATATAAATACCAGCATTTACTTTTTAAAAAACAAAAGCAATACATTAGCAGATCTAAGGTGGATATTTACAAAGCAAATCCGAGTGGACACTGCAGATCTGGCTAGCCTCTCTCTATACACTGCACACTGATAGCCATTCCACCTCCTAGACCTCAGGGGCCTCATGGCAAAGCATAGGAGACTTGAGAGTACTGCAAGATGTCACAACCCCACCCTTCCTCTTAAAGGAGAAGCCTGCTCTAGGGTAGCAGGCCCCTTGTCTTATGTCCACAGTTGGTATGGACAACCAACACCCAACTCCAGATCTCCTGACTTCAAAAGCCACCACGGCATAGTCTGAGTTAAGTGCACATAAGCCTGCTGGCTACATTTTTTTCCCATAATTCATTCTGCCTTGCCAATGAAATATAATTGTACAGGACCTAAAACTAAGTTTCTCAGGACACCATTTTTAGCCATAAGGGAAACAAAATCTATTGTTAAATAAGGTCAAAAACCAAACGACACTCTCAACAATTGAACATCTCCGCATTTGTTAGGAAAAGGAAAGCACTCAGGTGAGCCAAGGTCTGTAGTTAGAAAGCTGCCGGCTGAGCAGAGCTCTGGCCACTTCCTTCTGCATTACGTAAACCTTCTCCTTGGGCTCCCTATTGCCCTGCCACTTCCTGTTGCGCAAGGACAAACAATGGGCAGACTGTTGCCAATGTTTCCATTAATTACACCACAGGCCGGGTGGCATTGATTACCGCATACTGGACATTTTGAAATGACCCCATTTCCTTTGTTCAAATACTCTATCCAAGTGTTTCAGCAATGAACACATTTTACTCACGTCTTTCAGAGAATGAAGAGATAGCAGCAGCTGGGGAATCCAAATGGCGTCATCATTCTGTTCTGATCATTATTTTATGCCCCTCCTTATGCTGGCCTCCCTTCTGCATTATGTCTAGCTAAGAAAGAAATCTCAAAACCTTAATAAGTCAGTTCCCCAAACAAAACATGTTAAAAATCAGCAGATCATGCCCCCAGCCTGGGCTTTAAAAGGCATAAACAGCATCAAGAAAAGAAAAAGTGTGGGGGCAAGACAGGTCAGACAGACAGCTGACCGGCAGAAGTTGTGGGCTCAGTGCAAGTCTCAGAGGCTCACACCATACTACGATTCTCAGCTTGAGGCCGTAAGTCTGAGACCCTGGGGGTGGAGGGTTGTGCTAAATCCTGGGAGTCAAAGGCCAGAGAGGGAATTGGAGGAGGCCATCAGACAGATGAAGACCCCCACACATGCAGAGCTGTCATTTTAGAACTCCTTGCTCCAATGTCTCAGATGGAAGGAGAGTAGAAGTCTGTATGAGTTAAGCAACACACTGGTATTTTGACACCTGTCAAATCCACCTGTCTATCCAGGTGGATTAGCTAAGTGTTCTGTGGTCCCTTTCTAAGGCTCTCACAGTCTGAGCACTGCCCTGTGACCACAGCAGACTTCAGATGTGCTAGAGACAAGAACCTCACTAAACTCCTCCACCATCGGCCTGAAGAATGAACTTGAGTGTTCAACATGGGATGGTGGTCACAGACTAAGGATTTCATATGCCATCCTTCCCAGCAGCAAAGAGCATTTTACAGTAAACCGGATGGCTGCTCATGGCCTGGGAGCCTGATGAGTCCAGAGGCCCATATCATTCCCTACTCAGTGTAGGTAACTATGCTACGTTACTGTGAACAGTGATCCACACTAAGGAAGAGACAAGGGAAACTAGGATGGCGTTCTATGCTTAGACTGCTGGCCTGATGGAGGACAGGTGCCGCAGAGAGGGAGGCCATGGATTATTCAAGCAGGATGGATGTAGCAGAAGCCATAGAACTGAATTTGGTAGACTTTGGAGACCTCAATTATGACCATTACACATGAGATGGAAGGCAGGCAAGTATCTGACTACAGAGAATCCAAGTCTTAACAAAATAAAAGAGAAAGAAGTGCATGGGCTGTGGTATTCTGGGATATGGGAAGAAGTGCACAGGCTGTGGTATTCTGGGATATGGGAAGAAGCCACATTCTAATTTCTATGGAATACCATTCTGCACCCCTCTCCATGTGTTTCACTGCATTTGAGGTAAGTAAGTTTTATTCCAGAAACAATATTTTTGTTTCAGAGCTCTTTTAGGGTCCTTTGCTCTGATCTACAGTCTGGCTGTCAGCATACCAAATGGGCAATTCCTAGCAGTGATTTAGTCTGCCCTTAGACAAGCAAAAAGCTCTCCTGACCAGTGTGCAAAGTGGGTACTGTAGAGTCCCACCAAAATGTCAACCAAGCGTGCAGTCTGTTAGCATGGGCAGAAGCAAATCAACTGCTGCCCCAAGCTTTGGAGCCAACCCCTGAAGAAATCCTTTAGGAATCTTCGAGGTCGGGAAGAAGTAGGAGATGCTTTATTGGAGTTGGGGGGGGGATAGGACTGCGAGGTTCCTCCAGCAACAAAGGAGACTTCAGAACGTGTAGGTCAGTGCCGCAGTGAAAAGACCGGCAAGGAGAAGACTCCTGGGCATTGATTGACATTGGTCAACAAATCTGGTGACTTTCAAGTAGAGACAGTTCCAGGTCTTCTGATGCTCTCTGTATTACCTAGGAGGTCTAAAAAGAGGTTTCCTTCCGGGAAGGCTTGCCCAGGGCCCTGTGTCTATAACTTGTAGCCCACTGACAGGGCATGGCTCCCCTTCACCTTATTTTGTAATTGTTAACCTTCATCTCTTTACATGCCACCTACTTTACCCCCCCCCCTTTTCTACTTTCCTTATTGTCTGTTTCTCCACTGGAATAAAAGATCTCGGAAGGGTTTTTCCTGTGCGTTTAGTCCTAATTCCTTGATATCTACAACAGAGCCCTGGTGCAGAGCTTGCTAGTTCATTCACCTAGGGATGGAGAGCGGGACGTGTGTACAGGGTTCCGAGCACATTCTTAGTGTCCTAGTTTGCCTTCTGTGGCGGTGATAAACACTGGCAGAGACCAGCTCAGAAAGGCAAGGCTTTCCTTAACTTACCCTCCATGCTCAGCCTGCCCTGAGTGATGCTTTCCTTAACTTACCCTCCATGCTCAGCCTGCCCTGAGTGATGCTTTACTTAACTTACCCTCCATGCTCAGCCTACCCTGAGTGATGCTTTACTTAACTTACCCTCCATGCTCAGCCTGCCCTGAGTGATGCTTTCCTTAACTTACCCTCCATGCTCAGCCTGCCCTGAGTGATGCTGAGGCAGGAATTCAAGCAAGGACCTGGAGGCAGCTGAAGCAGAAACCATGGAGGAACACTAATTAGGCCCTTGCTCTCCATGGCTTGCTCAGCCTTTCTCATATATCTCAGGATCACTACCAGGGGTGGTGTCACTCAGAGCTACGTCCTTCCACATGGATCGTTAATCAAGGAAATGCCCCCCAAAGGCTTGCCCAAAGGACAGTTTGGTGGAGGTAAATCTTCAGTTGAGGCTCCCTCTTCTCAAGTGACTCTAGTTTGTGCCAATTTGACAAAAACTAAACAGCACATTGGTAAGGAAGAAAAAAAAACTGTACATAGGGAGTCAGAACTCAGATGGCTGATACACTTGAGAAAAAAAAAAGTGTTCCGAGATAGGAGAGGTGAGTGACACATGTTTAAGATGACGACTTTGTAAAACAGAAAATACAGATGGGGAGAAAGAATCATTAAGAATCCCACCACTAACATGCAATGTAATCAGTTAGTTGTTATGTGCCCTTTCTGATCTTTAAGAGTATTGAACACAGTTGAAGTCATGTTGAATGTACAGTTCCATGTCTTGGTTTTGTTCAGTGATCTGTAAGAACATAATGGTTCCCCAAACAACTGTCCCACTCCCAGTAGGACTTAAACCCTGTGGCGTTTACTATGTGACCTGACACTCTGAGTCTCAAGCTTTGCCATATATATGCTGTAGGAGTAGAAGCCCAAAGATTACACAGATGCTCTGCCTATGGATCGGAGTTGAGTTTAACCATGAGCACACACCCATTCCCAGGCTCCTGTGGATCTGGCCACATAATTGAGTTTGAGCCAGAGTTTTGTGAAACTGGTAGGTTCAGCCCATAAAACACTCCTAATCTTTGCCAGTTAGATGCTGTGGAGATCACAAAGTCACAGATGTAAGGAACCTGGAAACCTGAACTCATGAGAGAGCCATCTGCTAACAAAACAGCTTTACTCAGAACAGTAGCACAAGCTATACTTCTACACCATCTGAAAGGTTACACAGGCCAAGAGTAGCTGCAGCCTGGCCTACCAGCCCTAACACAACTCTCACAACTGTTATTTTTCTATGACAGAATGAAAAAGCTTATCAATTGATAGGATGAAGTAACTGAAGACTCTAGGAAGCTGTTCATTTAACAAGCACTCATTGTTTACTACAAGGCAGGCATTATTTTAGGCCCTGCAGCAGTGAGTCAGCTTTCCATTACTATAAAAAACAAACCCTGATATAACCAGCTGAGATGTTTATACTAGTCTTTAAATTTGTGCCACAGTAACTTAAAAGACAGACAGGAAGCATAGAATTTTCAGAAGAGGACAACTCTTCACTCTGGCCATAAAGGAAGAGATTAACACTATACAGGTTAGGGTTTCTTTGAAGGGTTTGGCATCCATGAACACCTGGGGATTTTTTTCTGGGTGGCTCTACCACCTCCCATCAGTGTGACCCTGGGGACCCATCTGGGCCTTTGGTTGACATATAAGATCTAAACTATCGTAGCACTAATGTTCAAATTTACTAACATTCCTTATTATTTTAAATGTAGGACATGGAAGATTTTGTTTTGTTTTGTTTTTCAAGACAGAGTTTCTCTGTGTAATAGCCCTGGCTGTCCTAGAACTCCTTCTGTAGACCAGTCTGGCCTTGAACTCACAGAGATCCACCTGCCCCTGTTTCCCAAGTGCTGGAATTAAAGGCATGTGCCTTCCCAGTTTGGGAAGATCTTTTTAAAGCGCCAGTTCTGTTTCTATAAACTATGTGTCCTTAATACTACCTATGAACTAATTGACAGACTACAGGCATTCTCTGGGGTTCCTTACAGAGGAAGGCTACCCCCAAAGCCTCTAATACTGCCCAGTCTGTGAAAGGAGACAGAGACTCTAGAGCCTGGCATACCTGGCTAGCACCAGGAAAGCTGACAGTAGGTAGGGCTGCTCACACAAGCTCAAAAGTCAGTGGCCAGAATATAAAGGGAGTTAAATCTCAGAGCAGGAACAGTCAAATAACCAGGCTCTGCTCATGCCTAGCCAAAAAACACAAGCCTACATTTCCAACAGGCAAGTAATAAATTCGACTCGGCCCTCTTCCAGGATTTCTGTGTCTTGGCAGGGCAGGGATGGTAGAAAGGAACATGTAGCAGGCCTGAGGAAGCACTGTGCAGCATGCCTTACCACCAGAACTGGAGGGCGCCCAATCTCCCATCTACATTTCCTGCTGCCTAAGGAACCAGCTGTAATTCTTACTGCAAAGAAAGGCTGTTCAGAGGAGAAGTGTGTGTATGTGTGTGTGTGGGGGGGGTATAATTACACTGCATAGTCTCAACATGGAATTTATATCAGAATAATGTGTGAGACAGAAAAAAAATTGTGGACTTTTCTGGAAATTCTTTGTCTCGGTATTTAGACAAAAAGAAGCCAGCCATCGAGCCCTTTCAGCCTATTTTATAATTTTAGGTCAAGAAAGCAGAACGGATGCCAGAACATGTTCAAAGCAGGGACAGGAATCAGAATGTTATCTGCAGAAAGGTTCAGTTTGCAGTGGCAGGCAGAGTTGCCTGGCCGGCCAGTGGTTCATGCTACTCAGGCTGTGAAATGAAGAAGGCACAGTGGGTGAACACTAATGCCAGCGTAGATGAGGGCTCTCTGCACAATGGGAACCACTCTTACTTGTGCTCAGTCTTTACCCTGCAAGGACACACACAGCAAGCACATAGTACATAGCTCACACTGCAAGTAGCTACATCCAGGTCTATATTACAGAAGGACACCCCTGCAGGCTCCTGTTACCCCACCCCCTCACCCTATATCCTAGGCGTAGACTCAGAAACAGTAGCTCTGATTAGTACATATTTCTTCACACTTCAATTGAGTGTCCACGGTGTGGGAAAAAAATAAAGGGAAACTAAAAGTGAAATGACAGGTTCCAAACAAGGAGAATATAAGTATGTGTTTCTCTTATATGATATTTGTACTCAAAGTACTTCAGATTTTGGAGGTTTTTGGTTTTTTGCTCACCCCCAAACTAGCAATCTAGTAAATGTTCCCAAATCTAATACTGTTTGCTTCTCAGGTCAATGCTCAAGAAGTTCCATATTTTGGAGCATCCTGGATTGAGATAGTGGATTGGGGATGCTGACATCATAGGAGAAAGAGTAGGAAAGAATAGTAGCAATCAGAAGATCCTTCAGTCAGTAATGAGCTTGCCATGCAGACATGAGGCCCACATTTTAAAAAAGCTGGGAATGGTGATGTATGCTTGTCCTGCAGCACTAGAGATCCCTGGGGTTTGCTGGCCAAACACCCTAGCCTAATCAGGGAGGTCCAGACCCTGTCTCAATAAACAAGTTAAGGGGCTGGAGAGATGGCTCAGTGCCTGCTCTTCCAAAGGTCCTGAGTTCAATTCCCAGCAACCACATGGTGGCTCACAACCATCTGTAATGAGGTCTGGTGCCCTCTCTGGCCTGCAGGCATACACGCAGACAGAATATTGGGTACATAATAAATAAATAAATATTAAAAAAAAAACAAGTTAAACACCTGAGGTTGACTTCTGGCTTCTGCACACTTGCATGCATACATGCACACACATAAACATACAGTTCAGCTTTTAATATCACTTTAGTCATTAAGTAATAGAAAAGTCTTGGGCAAGTCCCAAGTAAACTTTAAGGACTGAGGTTTTTTGATCTGTGCAGTGAGTTAGAAACTTCAGAGTCTGTTTTCAATCTATATAATCATGTGGCTGGGCAGGGAATGCAACTCTTTCTTCACCAAAACCCCTTCCAATGCTTCTCAGCATTTTATGTTAATGGGATATATTAATGCCAACACACTTAGGAATTAAAAACACAGGCACTATCAGAATCAGACCGGGGTTTATTCTTAAGTCTTTAAACAAGAACATAATAGCATCTTAACTGCAACAAAATATGCCTAGTAGCTTTATCCTGGGTAAAAAGCTATGAAAATTGTCCAGGGACAGCAGCTAAAGTAGAAATGTGACCAAATCAATCAGTGTGGCAGGAGGAGCTCCATTCTCTCAGCTGCATCTTCTGCCACTTGTCTCCTCCCAGTTCCTCACTGTTGTTAAACCTTCCTTCCCTAGGAGAGACAGAAACGATGTAAAAGGCATCTACCCCTCACCCTAACATCCTAAGGACAATCTGGATATGATTCCACTAAGTTCACCCTGGGGAACCAATGAGCTCATCGGGCTTCCTTACAGAGCATGGGTAAAGGGTTATAGACAGGACCATAGGTGACCTTAAAGCAGCCACACTCAAAGGTCCCCCCCCTTCCCCCAAGGTTGCATAGATGGATCCTGCTCTCCTTGTCATTCCCCACCTATATCCTTTAGCCCCACCCTCAAGACCATGTACAATTAATGCAGAATTGCATGTGCCTGGTTGAGAGAAGTGGCAGGATACTCAGGTGAGGGTCCATGGCCCTCTCCATGCCCTCCTTTTGAGGGCAGGGAAATACAATCAACAGGCACAGCTGTGATGGTCTTTTGCAAGCAGGCCCACCAGAATGCCCAAAGATGTGGCAGCTTTGGCTGGAAGGATTAGTCTTGTTCAATCCCAACTCGAAAGAAAAACTCACTAGTTGGTATGCAATCTCCTTCTCTTTTGCCTTTCAGGAAACCCGAATTTCAAAGATAGATGTAGCCTAAAATGTAAAGTGTCTGTCACCTTCAATCTTTAATGAAATGACAGGATACCAAGAAAACCTCCAAAGGAGATCAGAAGTGATGTGTCCATTGCTTAGAAGCCAGGGACCACTATTTTACCAGCATCTATTTCTACATCTTCAGAAGACCCAAGCTTCCTAGGGAGTGAATTAGTTTCCTATTCCTAAGCATTACTAGAATCAGACCAAACAGATAAATTAACTACAAAAATTACAAAAATCACACATTTCTGGTATGAAATAAATCACTCAGGGTTTGTGGGAAAAAAAACATAGTTCTCAGAAAATATCTGCCTTGTTTCTATCCAGGTCTTTATCACATGGGTTGTTGAGGGCAGGGTTCTAAAAGGGCCAGTACTTAGCCTGCTACTAGAATCAAGAAACTTCACATGAACCAATTCATGACAAGGTCAGGCTTTCTCTGTCACCACACTTACTGAAGACAATGGCTGACACTGTAGTACTGACTGTACTGCAGGCCCAATTCTAAGCATGGTACCTCGGGTAACTCAGTTAACCTCCTCCAACCTGTCTGAGGCAGGTACTGTTCTTATATCTCTGAACAGACCGGGAGACCGAGGCTTTTAAGGATTGAGTAAACCAGTCTAAACCAGTCTGAGGCTACACAACTGGTTAGAAACAGTGTGATGATCAGAACCTTGCTGTGTGGCTCTAGTGTTCACAGAACCATTATGTGAAATGGCTTGCAAATGCAAACACCAGAGTTCCAACATGGAAAATCCCAAAAAGAGAAGTGACTGTTGTAATTCTCTCAAATGCATCTCATATGAAGTTTCCTGCTCCATATTCTCTCTCTCTCTTTCTCTCTCTCTCTCTCTCTTTCACACACATATACACACACACAGTTAAAAACATAAAAATTCCCTTCAATATTTTTTCACTTGTATTTTAATTTTGGTCACTATATTATGACTATGGGTAGGCTGCTTTAACTGACTTCAATTTGTGTATCTAAATAATGAGAGACTAGACCAGGGGATCTCAGAGGTCTTCCCAATGCCAATTTGCTGTGGTCCTTATTGCAGAAATATGACAGTTTCACCAAAGCTCAAATCTGTTTCTTCACTGTCCCTGAAGTCCCAAAGCTAATTTTCCTTTAAGACTGTCAAGCTGTCTGCCACCTGTCTATACTCATATCTATCCCAAGACCCGTTTTCTCTAATATTTCACTTAGCCTCAATTGCTCCAGGATATCTTGATCTCTCACACAGACATTCCATTATATGTTGCAACTGAATGTTCCCCATTGACAGCACTCCACTGATAGTATTTCATTGATAGTAATGTAGCTTTTATATTTTTGTCCTGTGTATTTTCATTTCCTCAGCAACACTAATCTTTCAGAGAATAAGGACTAGGTCACATTTCCCTTTAATTCCAAGGGGACCTCCCTCTAAGTGGGTATGCCATAATTGCTCAGCAATATTGGTTGAGTGATGGGTAAGGGGTCACCATACAGCCAATAGGTAAACCAGTGGTCAAGATCTACCATAAGGCTGTTGTGGAACATTTGTTTAATTATGCAAAGATGTGTTGCATTTGTTTAGCTATATAAAGATGTGTTGCATTTGTTTAGCTATATAAAGATGTGTTGCATTTGTTTAATTATGCAAAGTTGTGTTGTTGTTTTACCCTACCTGCCTAAGGCACCTGACTAGTCTAATAAAAAGCTGAATGGCCAATAGCAAGGGAGAAGGTATAGGCAGAACTTCCGGGCAAAGAGAGTAAGTGGGAGGAATTTAGGCTCAAGGGAGAAAAAAAAAGAGATTACAAGGAGATGACAGGGGCCAGTCAGTCATTTCATGGAGGAAGCAGAAAAGTAGGACATACAGAATGAAAGGAAGGTAAAAAGCCCCAAAGCAAAACATAGATGAAGAGAAACAGATTACATTAAGTTAAAAGAGCTAGTGGGACAAGCCTAAGCTAAGGTCAAGCATTCATAATTAATAGTAAGTCTTTGTGTCTTTATTTGGAAGCTGTTTGGTGGCCCAAAGAAAATGTCAACCATAAATGGTGCCCCACATGGGGCACCAAATGTTTTAATTTTGGCACAGTGGCTGCACCTTAATCTGCTGCTATCTCATCCAGCAATTGCAACTCCACAGTTACTGACCTTCTCTAGTCTGGTGAGAATTCTGTTCCCACAGGCACAGGCCCTGTCACTGCCACTAAATGTAGCTTTAACTAAATCTCTATCATTTTAATTATGAATAAGGCTCAAGTTTCAAAGGCTGGGGTGAAAATCTGTGATCTCAGAGAGGCTGAGTAGCAACTAGCTAACCCTCTCTCCTTGCTGGCATCCATGGAAAACCTGTGATTCTGCTTCACCAGGCCAGAAAAAGCTATGCAACTCCAAACCCCACCCTACTACTTCCTGTGCATCTATCTCTTCCAGATGCCCTCTGATGCTCTATGATTACTTTCTGTCAACTAGCTGCTAACACAGCCTCCTGACCCAAGGTTAATTTTATTTAATTAATACAAATGCAAACTCAGAATTCACAGTGTGATCAAATATCCCCCAAAAGGCTATGAAGGCAGCCATCTCCATTCTTGTTCTCCCCTCTTAGATGTATGTATTTATAAACATAAATTTATCATTCAAGAGAACCACCCAATTTTCATATTAAAGGCTTGTCTAGTATGGTCAAGGCTCTGAGCTCGATCCCCAGCATTATAAACAAGCAAACAAACACTGCATAGACATGCTAAAATACCATATATAATCATCTTTAAGCTATGTGTGTAAGATACATGTGAAGTATAAATAAATTTCACTTTTAGGATCAGGTCCCATCCACAGGATATCTCATTATGTTTATGCAGCTATCCCCAAATCAACAATAAAACCTCCTGGAACACTTCTGGCTCCAAGCATTTCAGAGACGGAATAGTCAATCTCTCGTCACTCAGGATTATTACAAAATAAGGAACAGTTCCTGCAGTGCTGAGCAGTACCTCAGCAGCTCTTAGGGCAGAGGGAGGGACAGTTTCAGGATTTTATTGGTGATGTCATATGTCCTCTGTGTTTCAGCAAGTGAGTGTTAGCAAACCCCTGAAACATGCATCTATCTCTGCTCCCTGCAAACCCAAGGATTAGGATTAGTCACTTCCAGATGAATAAAACAGAACACGTAATTTTGAGCAAGCACAGACTCTCTGCTCTTACCCCAGATGCTTCATAAAGATTTTGTTGTGGATTCATTCTGAGTTAAGAAAACTCAGGTTTGATCAAGGAAGACCACCTGAGAAATATCTGGTAGGAACAGAAGGCCTGGATGTCTGAGTTCTACATCCAGAACAGATTCAAGATGCTGCCTGAGGTGATCAAGCCTCACAGGATACCCTAGTCAGGACTTGATCATAACTCTAAATTTTCTTTAGGTCCCCATAAGATTATCAGTGCCCCAACCAGCCGGAAGTAGCCTGGAATACTATGCCCACATTCCCAAAAAATGGATTATGGATATTTTCCTTTGTTTTAAAAAAAAAGGGGGGGGGAAGTAGTGTGGGAGAACTGTCTTTATTCTGTCAATCATGTTTTAAATAAATGCTGATTGGCCATTAGCCAGGCAGGAAGTATAGGTGGGAAAACCAGATAGGAAGTAGAGGTGGGGCAATAAGAACAGGAATATTCTGGGAAGAAGGAAGCTCTTACACCAATCCTCCCCAGACCACGGAAGAAGCAGGATGTGACCTGCCCCGCTGAGAAAGGTACTGAGCCATGTGGCTAACATATACTAAAATAATGGGTTAATAAAAGCTACAAGAGCTAATAAGAAGCCTGAGCTAATGGGCCAATTATTTTATAACCTAATGTAGACTCTCTGCATGATTTTCTCTGGGACTAAACAGCTGGGGTACTGGGCAGGACATAAACCCCAACTAGCAGCCCCTCCATACAACACTTATCCATTGAACTACATCCCCAGCCCTCTGCCTGTATATTGAATGTAATCATCACATTAATTCAGATGCAGAATTTTACACTTATGGAAACCTTTCAAATTTTAGAGCATTTCAGATTATGGATTTTGCACTGGAGATGCTCAATATATCCTGGTTACTCAACTGAATCTCAAAGTTCCTCAAATAGAATTTTAAACTCAGTTTAATGTGTTTATGTGAGTGCTACAAAGCACTGGTTCTCAACCCTAGCTCCATATGAAAATCATGTAGAGTGGTTTCATAAATATTAGCCCCTAGCTTCCTCGCTCCTCTAGCCAATGCCCTTAAAAAGAATTTGGTCTAACTAACTTAGAAAGAGATTGGGCATCAGCACTTTCCAATCAGAAAATAGTTGGCTACCCCCATCACATTCATGCCACTATTGTACCAAGAGGTATAGCATTGCTGGCTGGTTGGTACTGTAGCTCACAGAGCTCACAGCTAGGTAAGATTTGATGACTGACAACCCCACTCCCACCCCCAACAGCCTATACAGCACCTTCTGGTGCTTTGAAAGCCAGCTAGAAAGGAAGAAACTTCTAGATCAGTCCCAGCAGACAGTAAGTGACTGTGGAGTTCTTGGTTCTAAATGGATATAGGTATCATTCCTGCTCCCACAAGGCTCATGGAACAATACAAAAAAGGTGGCAGAAAGATTCTGAGAGCCAGAGGTTGGGTAGGACTTACGTAAAACAGGGCCCTTGCATTCATGAACTCACATCAGCTATGGTTATCTAAATAAGAACAAGGCAGTCAACATTCTGGCATGGATGGGAGAGGGTCCCATAAAGCCCATCTCTGGCTGAGGAGATACTGGTAGCTTATGTCTCGTGGAAGAGGGCAAATCACTGCTCTTCAGGAGTGTAGCCTCTGGAAGGGGCTGCTCAAGCTCCAGCAGATGCCCACAGCCATGCACACACGGGCAGCACTGACTGCGACTCAGTGGGTCACAGAAAAAAAAGGAAGACATGAAGTTAGAAGTGTACTGGGGGCATTGAGAGAAGGTGGAAATGGGATGGGTTTTATCCAAAATACATTGTATACATCTCCAAAATTAAAGAATAAATATACTATTGAAAATGCACAAAGACAAGAAAATGGAAGGAAGCAACTTGAAAAGGGTCAACAGAGGCATGAAGAGGGACAGACAGATAAGGGTAACTGAGAGGTGAATATGATCAAATTATGTGGTACACATTTATGAAAATATAATGAAACAGGTTATTTTGTAAAGTGAATATGTGCTAATAAGAAGCTTTACTTTTATAGGATGTAAACAGATGTTATTTAAGACAAATGTTTTGAGGTGAAATTAGTTTGGAATGTATGGGTTATATTTACTGTGAGACTCCTAAGAACTTTAAATGTCTGTGATATGAGTTTCCAAGGTGTGGTGATGAATATGCAAGAAGCTTAACCTACATGGGATGAGTTTTTAGGACTTGTTTTGGAAAATAGCCCTTTATAACAGTGGTTCCCACATCCTAGCTAATGAAGTATTAGGTATCATTTGGCAAGCTTATTAAAACAATGATTCATGGGCCACACCCTAGGGGAGGGAGAATGCATCATTCAAATGAACAAACTGAAGTGATGCTCATGCATACCCATGTTTGGGGATAAGAGCTCTGTGGATCATACTATAGAAAAATAAATAATATTTGAAAGGCCAGGGCTGGGAATATAGTTAAACTGGTAGAGTACTTGCCTAGGCTGCCCAAGGCCATAAGTTCCAGTCCCAGCACTGCATAAACTGGGAATGGTAGTGCACACCTGTGATTCCAGCACTTAGAAAGTAGGAGCAGAAGGACCATAAGTTTAAAGTTATCCTCAGTTATGTATAAACCTGTATTACATGAGACCCTGTCTCAATAAATATATTTAGGGCTACATCAATGCCAAGCAGCAAGGAAGGTCATATTGAATAGAGCCAGATAATAGCACTTGCTATGATTTGGACATGAAATTCTCCTCAAAATGTTCCTGTTTTGGAGACTTGGTCTCCAGCATACAGATCCAATCACTGGAAGGTAACTGGATCATGAGCACTCTGACACAATCAGTAGATTAACCCCTTGATAGATTGATAGCTTGATGTCATGCACAGGAAGATGGGGGCCTGGTTGTAGGAGGTGTGCCACTGGAGGCATACCTTTGAAGGATGCTTTATCCTTGGCATCTTGATATCTGCTTCTCAGCTGTCACAAGCTGAACACCTCTGCTCCACCACATGCTTCCTGCTGTGCTACTGTGCCTCACCATGATCCAGAAACAATGGAGCCAAGTGGCCATGTACTGAAACTAGAATCAATTTATGTCAGGTATTTTGCCACTGTGATGTAAGTTTGATAACCAAGTTTTTTACTCATGAAAGAAAAATATATATATTCATATCTTTTATAAAAAATAATGCTAAATGTTGAAAAGTGCTACTATAACAAATGACTACTTCAGAATCTCTAAGAACAGACTTAATTGTTTATCTTTATTACTAATTAGAAAGCAATGTATAGTGACCGGCAACCTTTTACTTGTTTGTTTCTTCATGTTCATCTTCTCTTATCAGAGTTGATGGCCAAGGCCAATTGAACAAACCCAGTGGTACCATCCTCCTGAGCAGTTTCTCCTAGATAAAGCTCTCAACCTTTCCTTCATATGATACTACCTCACAGCAGGAATATTAGTTCTTCCTTGACTGAAAATTTTAGAATGTATATTTGCTTATTACTCAGTTCTCTCAAAACCGTGCGTGGTCAATAAATTATTTTAGTGCTCAAACCATAAACCTACTATGGTTATTGGTAACTAAATATTTGTACCATGTTTTAAAATTTATTTATTTATTGATAGGGTCTCATGTATCAAGGCTAGCTTCCAACTTCCTATGTAGCTGGGAATGACCTTGAACTTCTGATCCTGTCTTAACCTCCTGCGTATTGGGATCACATCTATGCATCAGCCATATTCAGTTTACATGGTCTGGGGATGGAACCCAGTGACTCATGCTTGCTAACCACGCAGTCTCCCAACAAATCTGCAGCCCAGGCCAGTACCATGCTCTTTGCTTGTAGGCAATTTCACATGAATGGTACTGTGTCTGTAGTCACAAAAGCATTTAGGGTTAAAAAGATATAATCACTTACTTATAGCCAATAAAAACCACTGGACTTTTCATGTACTAACACTGTGAAAAATAAGAGCAAAGAATACACCAAGTCTCCTACATTAAAAGTAAATAGTTA
Source organism: Ondatra zibethicus (assembly GCA_004026605.1). Lineage (NCBI taxonomy): Eukaryota > Metazoa > Chordata > Mammalia > Rodentia > Cricetidae > Ondatra > Ondatra zibethicus. The sequence goes on from PVIU01022361.1 coordinate 20,265, forward strand.
TCTACTTTGAAAAATATAAAAATTATACACAAGAAAAAGCTAAGCACAGATATAACTAGGGCAAATTTATGATGGTAAGACTTTGTACATATTAATACAGCTAACCCATCACACTCAGCCTTGCTACCACTATTAGGTCCATTTCCCATGCTCAGAGAAATCAAACAAGTCTGACGTTGTTTAATAAACAGCTGTGACTACGAGTCCAACCCCAGCTGCTCTCATCTGGGACCATTCTTTACCAGCATGGCTTACTACTGTCATGAGTCTGGGGTAGTATCCCCCACAGGGACATTACCTCTTTGATTCGCTTGACTAGAGCATTCTGATCAAAAGCAACTGCTTCTGCACACTGGTGCAGGTGATCTTGGTACCGTAGGCAGAGCTGCAACACCTGCTGAGAGTCCAGCTTCTCCAGTTTGGCATTTGTTGGAGATGTCTGTCCACTCAAGAGCCCTTCAAAGGAGAGAGAAGGGAAAATGAAATGAGAATTACTCCTGATAAACTTGGGATTACTTAGCTGAAGTTCATGGAGTCAGGAAAAGAGACACTTTGCATCTTTTGCTCTATGCAAAGTCACTGCAACTACCCTTGATAATGCAGCAATCACTCCCCGGCCACTTTTACCATGTGCTTCCTCTGCATAACTTTCTTAGCCCCGTTTTCCACATGATGGAGCCAGGACACAGAGAGGCTGAGTAACTTTCTGATCATCACAAAATGAGCAGTGGTTTCCCTCAGACAGTGCTCCTGGCCTTAGCGCACTACTTCAACGTATTAGGAAGACATGTCTCTTCTTGACTGAAAAGGATGGAAGATGCATTTACTTAATTTTAATTACTATTGGTTACTAATATGGCTACCTGAGAAAATGTATAAGGAAGTTACTAGAATATGATACCAAAATTAAAACAAAAGCCAGACTGCCAGCTAATGGGCCTGAAATGCTGTGTCTTTTCCTAACATTAGTTGGCTTAGCTGTAGAACATCAGTAAGCACAGGGGACTATGTTCTCAAAACTTTCATACTGAACCACCATGCTTTCCTATAGGGGTATATGTCAGATAAAATCTGCTTCAGAAGAAATCAGTTCAATTACAGAGGCTACTACACTTGCCTATGGTCAGTATAGACCATAGTAAGTCAAAACTAGAACTTAAGCCTATGGACATTTGTTTACCAAGGCAATGCAAGTGTGGTATGAAGCAAGCCCCTCCTATATATTCTCAAGAATTACTGACATTGTATTTACTGTTATTAACCTATTAAAAGTTAAGACTGATGAAATTCTTTAGTGTTAAATAAATGCATGCTTCTCACAAATATTTGAAATAATAGTTAACACGTCACAGGTTAACATATAACCTATTTTGAGGAAAATATTTTTATTTTCCAAAACATAAAAGTCAGAAGGGTGATACTGGTTTATATTTTCACAGGTCTTTTTAGTGTTTTGCTTAATAGAAAGTGCTGGATCCTCTTAGCTCCTATGCTTGTAAGTCAACAATTCTCCTCATAGAGTCTCTGAGGAACTCCACTATACACTTCTAAGATTGACACTGGTGTGCAAATTATGTTCAAGTATTATCACAAAAATAGTTTGACCTCAAAGACTCCCTTGTAGGGTCTTGGGGATCCTGTGACACTCGCCCCCCAGCTGGCACATTCTGAGAATCATTCATTCTGCCATATTGTGTTGTTCTTACACTAGAGCACAAGGAGTATCAAGACATACATGACCCTGGGCATGTGCTGGGCCTCCCATGCCAAAACTCAGCCTGCCCTTCCACCATCGGGCCCTTGCTGTTCTCATACATGGGAATTCGACCCAAGGGTTTTCCCTAGCGGGATGATGTGCAGTAGGCCATGCAGCTGTGCTGTGTCAAGAATCCTCAGGCATGCTGCACAGTGCTCACATCCTCGTGGGACTCAGCCCTTGGAGGTGGAAGCATGAGGGTAGAAGTTCAGTTCATCCTCAACTATGTACTGAATCCAAGGTCAACCTGTGATACACGAGACCATGTCAAACAAAATAAAGAATGAATTATATTCCAGGGTAGAATTTATGTTTTAATAATTTATAAGTGGGATTTTTCTTTTTTTACCTTTTATTGCAATATAATTTTCAAACTATAGGAAACCAGGAAGTAAAAGAATACCCAAACACATCTAGGTTCGACAAGTCACATTTTATAATACCAAGACCTTTTCTGAGTCATTAAAGGAAAAAAAAAAAAAGCAGACATTAGCCAGGCAGTGGTAGTACACACCTTTAATCTCAGAACTCAGAAGCAGAGGCAGGTGGATCTCTGAGTTCAAGGTCAGCCTGGTCTACAGAGTGAGTTCCAGGACAGCCAGGACTACACAGAGAAACCCTGTCTCGGAAAAACCAAAAAGCCAGAGAGCAAAATAATAATAATTAAAAAAGCAGACATCATGATACCTCAGTACATAAAAGACATCTGTCCATGTTTACTGAGTTCAAACCTGGGCTAATGGACTCCATTTATTAGGTGGTGCTTGCAAATGGCAAACACTGGTCATATTTCTTAAGAACATGTTGAAGGCACTCTTTATACAAAAGTGAGGAGTGGGCTCCAAGGACTGGATGAGGTAGGGATCCAGAGAGACATTAATAGAGCCAACAAATTGCCAACTATACCCATCTCTTAATGTAAAGTGTTAAGGGGAAAAATCATGGGGGCTAGAAATTCAGTTCCCATTTTTCTGAGTTCTTTTACGTTAAACATCATAAGAGTTAAAACATAAAATATAGTACAGAGCCATGTGCTTATTAAATTAGGCCATTTCCAAACTGAATTTCTCAACCCTGAGAGCTTAGTTGTAAAATTAGAAATTAACAGTATAATGTTGGACACATATTTTTTAAATGACAGAATCTAGAAAGTAGACTCTAATACTTTGGCAAAAGTTACTGGAAAGGTATAATTAAGTAACATGCTATAAAAAATGAAAAGAAACCCCTCTGTGTGAGCTAAATGCTAGTGTACTCCCATTTGAAATCCCAGATACCTGTTTCCATGTCCCAGTACTAGATTACAGGTGTGCACCACATCTGGCGCTGTGTGTGTACATCCTACTACGTGTGCGTGCATATCTCAGTACTACTATGAAGGTCAGAGGACAATTTGTTTGATATAAACCTTTAAAACTTCTTTAGCTCTTTAATGTTTTTATTAATCTCTTGAGAATTTCATTCATGCATAAAATGAATTTTGATAATATTCATTGCTTTCAGGCCCTCTTTTCATGTCCCTCCTAACTTCTTGTCCTTTTTATAAGTAATCCATTGAGTCCAGTTAGTTCTGCTTATGTACCTCTGAGTGTGGGATCATCCACTGGAACCTGGTCAACTAACCAGGAACCACACCCCTAATGAAAACTGACTCCCTCCTCTAGTAGCCATCAACTGTCAATAGCTCTAGAGTCTGTCTCACCCCGCACTAAATGGGTCCTAGGAACCAAACATAAGCTGTGTACAGCTCTCAGCAAGCACCTTTACCTGCTGGATCATCTTGCTAATGCCATGCCTGTCATTTTCTGTAAGTTCTAGGAGCCCAACTCAGGCCTTCATGGTCGTGCAGCATGCACTTTACCCAGGAGTCAACTCCCCAGCCCCTGCTCTTGCCTTTCTAACCAAAGCTGTTTTCTTACCTTTACTGTGGTGTGTGTGTGTGTGTGTGTGTGTGTGTGTGTGTGTGTGTGTGTGTTTGTAAGTAGACTAAGTGCCTTATCCTGCTTTCCCACCTCATCAGTCCTACTCCTCCCTTTCTAAGAATTAGAATGGTAGGGCTGATGGTGGGGCTGAGAGGTGGCTCATCTGGTCCAGCACTTGGCGAGTATGCACAAAGCTCAGGTTCATGTACAAACTAAGCATTGTAAACGGAGACTGCTCGTTCATTCCCGGTCACCCAGACCCGAATAATCATACAGAAACTATATTAATTACAACACTGCTTGGCCAATAGCTTAGGCATATTCCTGGCCTAACTCTTATATTTTAAATTAACCAATTTCTATTAATCTGTGTATCACCACAAGGCTGTGGCCTACTGGTAAGGTTCTGGTGTTCAGGCTGCATCATTCTCCTTCGGCAGCTACATGATGTCTCTTTGACTCTGCCTACTCTCTCTCTCTCTACATCTCTGTATGGATTTCCCACCTGGCTTAACTCTGCTAAGCCACTGGCCGAAACAGTTTTATTCGTTAGCCAACAAAAGCAACATATATACAGAAGGACTTCCCCACATCAAGGCATGGTAGGCAGGACTAGAATCCCAGCATCATTTTGTAGGTAGAAGCAAGAAGACCAGGAGTTCAAAGTCATCCTTTCTACACAACAAGTTGCAGCCTGGGCTGTATGGATTCCTATCAGTGCCAGACAAAAGTAGTTCACGCCTTTGATCCCAGTACTAGGTAGGCAGAGGCAGGTGGATCTCTGTGAGTCCGAGGCCAGCCTGGTCTACAGAGTTCTAGGACAGACAGGACTGTTATATAGGGGAACCTTGTCTTGGAAAACGAAAAGAAAAAAAAAGAAATCCAATCAGAAAAAAAAATCAAGAATTTTGAAGAGGCTCTCAGTCCTGAAGAGAATCTGCGGCAGGGCAGGCATGGGAAGCGCTTCCTTCAGCCAGGTGTCCGTGCTTATTTGGACATGGCATATGGACAGAGAAACAAGAACAGTGGCTGCCAAAGTACATACAGCTTTCCACAGGTGACCAGTGGGCACAAATCATACACCTCAGTGTCACCAAGAAATGTCCCCTCCAGTTAAGAACTTAGCATTTCACCATCTCCCTTTTCATCCAAATAACTAAGTCGAATATTCGAGTCCTCTCATTTCTTGAACAATCTCCAGGCTCACAGGCTTGTTCTCTGTTTGAATTCATCTGGTAGGAAACAGAGACACTGAGGGATATGGCAAGGTGTGAGCTCTGGGGTCAGGTAGACTCGGGATAACCCAGAGACTGCACTGAGTGCTGTGTAACGGTGGTGGAGTCATCACACTTCTCCACACTCGAGCCCTGCATGGCCTGTGACAGTTACATGATGCTACATCTGACACATTACGTATGCCATTTATACATATTTACTCTCTCTTCCAGAGTCTCCAGTTCCCAACTACTGCAGGAGTCAAAAAAGCAGGGTTACAAAATCTGTCTGTAGGGCTGAGCTAGCTTATCATACTGAGAATGTGTGTATGTATGTGCGCGTGCGTGCATGCGTGCATTTGCTAGGCACATATCACTGTGAACTATTTCTTGTAGGAAATACCAAAAATACAATTCCACTTTCCAAGGTGACCACTAGAAAAAGCAGACATTGAATACAAGAAGGCAAAAAAAAAATTTGCCGGGCAGCAATGGTGGCACACCTTTCACCCCAGCACTTGGCAGGCAGAGGCAGATCTCTGAGTTCAAGGTCAGCCTGGTCTACAGAGTAAATTCCAGGACAACCAGGGCTACAGAGAGAAACATTGTGTTGAAAAACCAAAATGCAAATGAACAAACAATAAACCAAAAAAAAAAAGTAAAGAAGATAAATTAGAATAGGAGCTGAAATAAAAATAATTTTAAAAATCCAACTTAAAGAGGAATTTCTCAAAATAAATCTTAAAAGGGCCAGTCAATAATACATAAAAGATATAATCTATAAAAGATGCCAGATGTAACTAATCCAACAAAACAAGATGGGTAAAGAGGTAGCACACATCTCTAAGAGGACTGTAGTACATTTGAGGCCAGCCTGGGCTACAGAGGGAGTTCCAGGCAAGCCAGGGTTAAACAATAAGGCACCTCATTTCAAACAGCAAAATAAAACAAACAAAGCAATCACAATGAGGTAACAATCATCAGGTTAGCTATTTTGATAACAGAAAACAAAAGGTGTTGGGGGAGGGTTCGAAGTAGGTAGAACCCACCCTCCTACATTTCTTCTTTTTAATCAGAGAGAAAGTTAAGGGGGGAAGGGGGGGTATTACTTGTAGTAGCAGATTTGCTCAGTAACTTGAAGTTAATTTCAGTCAAATCCACATTCATTGTTTAGTGTGGTAGCAGCTACCTATCCCAAACTCCCCAGCTCCATGCACAAAGCTATACATGTAGCAAGTAAAGGATTGAACATAGCCTGATGGAAGAGGGGGAAAAGAGAACTAAATGCTGGGAGAAAGAAGGCAGGCAGAGAGAGCCGCCATGGAGTCGCCAGAGTCAGACATGCTGAATCTTTCCCGGTAAGCCACGACCTCATGGTGTTACACAGATTGGTAGAAACGGGTTAGATCAGATGTAAGAGTTGGCCAAAAAGAGGCTAGATATAATGGGCCAGGCAGCAATTTAATTAATACAATTTCTGTGTGGTTATTTTGGGGGTTAAGCTAGCCGGGTGCCAGTAATACGGCCCGCTCCTCATACTACACTTTTTTAAATGTGCATTGGTGTGAGGGTATCAGATCCCCTGGAACTGGATTTACAGATGGCTTTGAGCTGCCATGTTGGGACTGAGAACTGAGCCTGGGTCTTCTGGAAGAATAGCCAGTGTTCTTAACTGCTAAGCCATCTCTCCAGCCCCCCAGATTTCTAAAGGCAGGGTTATCTACACACTAGATGCTTAGTATAAGTTTGAATATGTCCCCTCCAAACTTGTAACAGTATATGGAAGTAGAGCCTTTATGAGGTGACTAAGCAATGAGGTTTCTTTCTTGAAGGGCTCGACAGAGGAAGTCTCTTACTGACTTTCAGCTTCTGTGGTATAGGGTCAGAGCAAAGTCTGAGCCCTGAGCCCTGAGCCCTGAGCCCTGAGCCCTGAGCCCTGAGCCCTGAGCCCTGAGCCCTCACTAAACAGCTGTGAGCACCGGATCTTGGGTAGCCCAGCTTTTAAAATTGTAAAAACTAAATGTCTGTTCCTTATAAAGTGTGCATTCTTAGGTATTTCATTAGAGCAGCACAAACAGACTAAGACAACACTCTCTTGGGCCAGGACTCAAAACTACCAACATCTAAGAAGCTTAAATACCCACCATCCCACTCCATTTGCTCAAGCAAAGCTCTGGGTTTATTTATTCTTTGAGCAGCTGCACGTGTGTGAGAGAGAGTGAGAGAGAGAGAGACATAGAGACTGAGAGTCAGAGAGAAAGATTTAGACAGGGTCTCACTCTGTAGCCCAGCCCAGGCTGGCCTGGAGCTCACTATGTGGCCCAGGCAATCCTATGAATCTGCTGCAATCCTCCCGCTTCAGCTTTCTAAGTGCTGGGATTATAGGTGTACCCCCACCACACCCAGAGTGTATGACACACATTTTACTCCTATGATATAGCAAAGAAATGAACTCATTCCTGTCTCTGAAGTAAGCTTATATCACCCTTACTTGAAGATATGTGTAGTTTCTAAGTGAGACCTTATCTATAAATTGTTTGACTGCAGCCTTTGAAGATGCAGAAAAGCAGTTATATGGAAATATAAGATAAAATGATACTGAAGATCAACAGGACCACGTATTAAACTTTGCTCCTTCCCCTAGCAACTACATGGAAACACACAAATACATCCCGTCATCATCCAGTCAGAGCCTGAATGATCTACAGCAATAAATGACACATCTAGCAGGTCCTTTAGCTAGTTCTCTGACCCCTGGCCCCAAGTTCACTGTGATAACATATCTGAATCTCTATGAAACCATAAACACAAAGATCCCCATCATGGTGCTGGAAGAACCTGATCCCACATTCTAAGTCCCTGAATACATGCATCAGTACTCTATCTGTAAAAAAAACACTTGAGCTAAAAAAATTCAGACTTGCCCCCCACTGTCCCTACGGCACACAGCTGTGAAAACATGCTTCTTTGTAGAAAATGTGGGTCAATAACATTAAGAAGAAACATCACGTGATGCTCTGTAACTAACCCTTCTTTCCTTTTGTGCTTCAGTTTCTCCAGAAGTAAAAAGGCATTACAAAGAGACAGGGAGAGCTAAGCCACCATAGAGGTTATATTTTGATGTCCCCGGAGCAGGTGAGAGTGATAAGGAGAAGCAAGCAGAAGCCAGCCATCTCCAGAAATCACACTCATGCTGTCAGTGTGACAAAGTGACTAAGCAATCTAAAACAGGTATTTTGAACAGGCACGTGTATAAAATTCACGCTGAAGTTAAAGCAATTAAGGTTAGGGAAACAGGTTTGCAAACTGATTACATCAACAGGCATTAGAACTAAACTTGTGTTTAAATTTCAGCTCTGATTACTCTTTCAGTCTCAGCAACTCTTGTTAGCAAATGAGGAAATGCTGACCCAGATACTTACAAAGCCATTAGATGAGATCATGTATGTAACATCTTCAACCAAGAAAGGAAAGGGAAGACAGGAAAGAGTAGTTTCTATTGTCAATGGAAAAGGAGAAGTGTGTGCACTCAAACCACTTCTTACAGAGGACTTCTAAAAAATGACTTTGGGACCTGTTTACTCATTGAGTATGAAAATACATAGAAAGTTTTCCTATCCTACCAATGTTGTGTATAAAATTTCCTCTAGAGACAAGATAAAACAAAATACATTGGGAGAAAATAAAGAATTTCTTAGAAGCAGGCTGGGGAGTTGGCTCAGCAGTTAAGAGCACTAGTTGGGTTCTATTCCCAGCACACACAAGGCAGCTCACAAGTGTCAGTAGCTCCATTCCCAGGGGATGTGCTCTCTTCTGACCACAGACACATATGTAAGTGGGCATACACTCATACATGTGCACATGCAGGCATGTACTCTTATAGAAAATAATAAAAAATAAATTAAAATTTTTATGAATTTAAAAGCAAGCCATCCAAACACATGTATGTTTTTATGCAAATAACAGTAGAAACAATAGAGAAATACATAAAGTAAAAATATTTCCAAAATTATTTTAGGGAGCCTTGAGGAGAATTTGCATTGACTCCAAAGCCTTGTGCATAAATGTGTACTCTACCTCTAAACCAGACCTTCAACCCCAGGTAGTCTTTCATTATAAAATAAGACATGGCATAAGAACAGACAGGAGGACCAGTGGAACCGAATAGAAGACCCGGATATCAATCCACACATCTTCAAACACCTGATATTTGATACAGAAGCAAAAAATATCAAATGGAAAAAAAGAAAGCATATTCAACAAGTGGTGCTGGCATAACTGGATATCAACATGTAGACAAATGAAAGTAGACCCCTATCTATCACCATGTACAAAACTCAAGTCCAAATGGATCAAAGACCTCAACATAAAGCCAGCCACACTGAACCTTATAGAAGAGAAAGTGGGAAGTACGCTTGAATG
>PVIU01022362.1:0-20000 GCA_004026605.1 Ondatra zibethicus
GCTCTCTCTCTCTCTCTCTCTCTCTCTCTCTCTCTCTCTCTCTCTCTCTGTTTGTCTCTCTCTCTCTCTCTCTCTCTCTCACACACACACACACACACACACTTTGATTTGGTTTGGGATGGGCAGCTCTGGGGACACAGAAATTGAATGAAGCATCATAGCTCTCTTGGCTTTTGAGGGGTTTCTGGGGAGAAGAGCAGGTGGATTGTCAACATCTATATGGCTGTGTGACCCCTTGGGCTTCCATCCAAACCCAGGATGGAAGTACTCGGTTAGATAGTGTCTATAAGGACTGCGGCACTACTTAAAGGGCAGCACCACAGTGAATTCTGTTACTTTAACAAGGAGTCTAGCACTTTACAGCCAAGGTCTTGGCCCTCAGTCAAAAGAGGAAGAACCCGGAAATCACCCTGCCATCTGTCTCCCTTCCAGGATGGCACCAGTGTCAAACAAGTGAAGTCAGTTTCCACAGAAGCAGTTGGTTAAAATCCATGAACGCTACTTCCGACCCAAAGGCAGCACTAGAAAAAAGAAGAGGCTGAAGTGATCTGTCCTGAACATGGCTGAATTACTGACTCTGAATTTTCAAGAACAATTCACCTTTGGAGCACAAAGTAATTACACAAAGCTCCCCATGTAACAGCAGAGGGAGATAAACAAAGCAAAGAACCAGACTCTCCTGAGAAAAGAAAAGTGTCCTGCCAAAGACGGCTACCTAAAATGCGTGTGTTTGATGGATCGTGGGAAGGAATTATTTCCTGCTGGTAAATTACATTTGAATCTAGCATTGTGTTTTCAAATAGGATTGTGTTCCCAGCCCAGCATCGCTGGGGAAGGCAGAACATCTTGAGCGTGCAGCCATACACTGCATGGATTCCTTGTATTAAAATCTCATTTCACTGAAATAGCTCCTTTGAGATGTGCAGAATACCTCTAGGCGGCCAGTGAACTAAGACATAATGGTACTGCACATATTAAATATTCCTGCTTACATACTGACTGTGCGCTTTGCTGTATCTCATGTGCCCAGAGAACAAGAATGTCAGTGGTCCAGGAGTCATATGTGAGTGTGTGTGTGTGTGTCTGTCTGTCTGTCTGTCTGTCCATCTCCCTTTCACCCTCCCTCTCCCTCTCACCTCCATCTACCGTTCTCCTGCATTTCCCATCTGCTTTTCAAATCAGAGAAGGACTCGGAGTTTCTCTGGATGTATCTCTTCTCTTCATTGATGCCTCTGCAAAATGCTGGCTCAGGTTTTTCATCAGCAGAACTGAGTCATCTATGAGATACAACTAACTACTATGTTACCCCTCAAGTCGGCCCATTGTCACAGCCTCCTTTCAGCCCAGTTCCAGTCTGGGGGTTTTAAGTCATGGGATGGCTCCTTTAAGATCTACATACCTTACAAACAGTGTGGCAGCTCCAGCCCCCAGATCAGATGATACTGGGAGGTTTTTTTTTCCAATTTTTATTCTAATAGTAATAGGAAAATGGTTGCCATTTTATGGTTGAATAACCGCAAAATGTTTATTTCAAATATGGGTGGATGTGGGGGCAGGGGCTCGTCTAATCAGATGATTTTATACAGAGATTTAGTGTCAACCAAAATATCGATCCTGAACACTTGCAGCTAGGTTGCTAAGCTTTCCATTACTGTAGTAAATATTTTTATAAAGAGTAAGGTTCATATTGGCTCAGGCATCAGGATGGTCTAGTTCATTATAATTGGTCACATGCCATTTTGAGGCTTGCGATAAAGCCACATATCATGGTAGGTACACCAGTTCCTCTTCAAGTTGTGGCAAAATGCCTGACAGAAACGACTTCAGGAAGAAAGGTGGCTTTGCGTCACGGTGTGAGGGTAAGGACCATCAGGGCAGCAGAAGCACAGGGCAGCTGGTCACATGGCAGTCCGGAAGCAGAGAGAGATGGACCATGGTTCTCTAGTCACTTTGTCTTTTTTTTATTCAACTCATGGAATGGTACCACCCTCACCTTCTCACAGCTTTCCCCTCCCAACGGCATGGGAATAAGTCCAGTTACTTTTATTTTACAGTGTCCATTCCTAATTCATAGTTCGCATTTACACTAAGAAATATTCGTAAAAGAATGTGTTACCTGAAAGACTTGAAAGCAGAGACTCAAACAGACAAGCAGACACCTACATTCATAGAGTTATTTTCAGCGGTCACGGGGCGAAACCGTTCAACGGCCAGTGCGTTAGTCACTTTTCCACTGCTGCATTAAAACAGCACCACCCAGGCAACCCAAAGAAGAAAGAGTCTGTTTTGTCTAGTGTTCCAGAGAGAATCCCTGAAGGAATGGAAGCAGGAACAGGAAGCTGGGGGCTCACATCTTGAAACGAAAGCACTGTGAAAGGAAGGGCACAGTTTTAAAGCCTCAAAGCCTGCCTCAGGTGACACACTTCCTCCAGCAAGGCCAAACCTCCTAAACCTACCCAAACAGGGCCAGCACTGAGGGGCCAAGTATTCAAACAGCTGAGCCTACGGCGCCCATTCTTACTCAAACAGTCACATTCTACTCCCTGCCCCCATAGGCTCATGGCTGTATCATAATGCAAAATGCATTTAGTCCAGCTCCCAAAGGTCCCCATAGTCTTTCAGTCTCAACATTGCTTGAAACTTCAAAGTCCAAAGTCTCTTCTGAGACTTGGAAAATCCCTTCATTGTAAACCTCTGGTAACATCAAAAGGCGAATTACATACCGTTGACATCTAAGACAGTCCATCCTGGGAACAGGAGCATCAAGCAGTAGGTCACATCTCATCCAAGTCAGGCAGAGAGAGCATTGAATGTCTGTGCACAGCTCTTCATTAGCTCTGCTTTTGTACAGTCCAGGAATCTCCCTGAGGAAATGGACCTACTCAGAGTTGAGTATTCCCATACCCACTAACCTAATCAAAACAATCCCTCACAGATATTCTCAGAGGCTCACCTTAATCTAGATCATCTCTCACAGGTGTGCCTAGAGCCCTATATCCCAGGTGACTCTAGATCTTTTTGATTTGATAATTAGTCCTAATCACCAAAGACAGATACAGAATCATTTATAAAATATTATTTGTTTGATGCTTGCCTTCTATACTAGACAATCACATGTCTGTTTCTGCCTGTTTAGGACTCAGATACACTCATCAGTCCATATCAGTATGTATTTCTTGCAAACAGGATGAATAAATAAATGGATGGTGAGTGACTGAATGGTAGCGTCATATCATCTCATCTTTACAGTGCCGGATCTGCCACTGTAACCCTCAAGCCTCACGCAGGAAGAAATCCACACCATGGATGTAATCTTCAGCATTCACTCATTAATTACTCAAGTTCTCACTTCCACTAGAATAAATGACAATGAACAAATGCCCCCAGGCTTTTATATGGAATCTCCTGAAAAGTACAACTTACTCACTGGCCCCTGAGAGACAATCTTATCACACTACAACATCACAATATCCGAACATTTGCCAAGTCCTTGCTCATTCTGTCTGAAATTGACAAATAGCTATCCCATGGAGAGAGTGATGAGGAGCTCGGTTTGGTTCTCCACCCAGTGCCCAGTGTGAAGCCTGCGCTATATCCTGTTTTCAGGCTTCTGTGATCACCCCTAGCTCCTATAAATGCCTGCTTGAGCCAAATTCCTACACATCATCATCGCAGCATCAGATGCTCTGGGTGTGCACAGAGCTAAAAGTACTTACATTTCCAGTTCCCTAGACCCCGAAAAGCTAGAACATAAAAAAGAACGGATACAGCTCTGAGGGCACACACCACACATGTCCTTTGTCTATTTGACCAACACTATGTCATTTTCTTTCTTAGGCTATTTTTACCCAGTTTAATGAATTTCTGAACTTTGGCCTCAAAATGTGAAGAAATTGGTAACAAAAAAACCCATATTCTAACTGGTCTTTCTAGAACAAACTGATACAATTTGCAAGGAGACACTGGATTATCCAGGTTTAATTATGTATAAAATAGATTCCAGGTTTAAATGAATGGTTGCAATTTTTTCTGTTACAGCCACAAAATGTCTGCTGTTGCTTTTCAGCTAGGACAGTCATTTCTTAGACCAGCATATGGTGGTCTTACACTTTCTTGTTACCTGACCTCTTTAGAAAGGAGCCATTCAGTTCTCATAACACACACCAACTGTCATCAGTCTCTTTATTAAACATACCTGTTTAATATCTGCCCCTGACACTTAGGATCCCTCTTCTGTCCTAAGTTTCTATGACAGGGCAAGCAGCAGAGAACAGGAAATTGTCAAACTCCTGCCAGGGCAGGGGGTGGGTTTTCAAAAACTCATAACTTCAGCCTAGAAAGTTGGATGTTTTGCTGTTTCATCCCCCAAAACAACATCACCCATCGTCTATAGATGAAGCCAGAGGAGACAACTCCATTTCTAACCCCCAAGATCCTTTCCACACCCCTAGTTACCTCAGAAAGACACTTAGAACCTATGACCAAAGCTAACCTTGTTTCATCTGCCATCATCGCACACGCCACCAGAACTTGTGAAATTTCTGTTATGCAAATAATGCCACTCTATGAGAGAAACTACACACACACGCACACACACACACACACACACACACACACACACACACACAGAGAGAGAGAGAGAGAGAGAGAGAGAACAAAAGACCTATGATGAGGTCACTCAGTCAATAAAGCACTATTTGCTGTATAAGTATAAAAACCTAAGTCCAGGTCCCCAGTACCTATGTAAAAATCTGGTTGTGGTGCCACAAGCTCATAATCCCAGTCAGACTGCCTGGATCAGCAAACCCCAGGCCATGGAGAGAGTTTGTCTCAAAAGGCAAGGCCAAAAGCAACTGAAGCATGAACTTGAGGAGATCCTTAACATGCATGCACACACGTACATCCAAACATGCAAGCAAACACACACACACACACACCCCGGGGCACACACTTTTATACACACAAATAGAACCTAAAACAAAGTATTCTATTGCCTTTGAAAAAGATTACAGGCAGATGGTGCTACACTATCCTGTAGCCTCCAGATATTTCTTACAGCCTTTCTCCAACATGGTTTACAAAGGGAATGGGTTAAGATCCAGGATCTGCCTGAAAGTTGACCTAGGCTGTCAAAGGTGCTGTTGCGGGCTGTGCATCCCGAGCAGTGCAACCAAGCCATGCGTCCTGAGCCATGCATCCCAAGCCGTGCATCCTGAGCCATGCATCCCAAGGCCTAGGAGATCCACGCAGAGATGCTGAGACACAGAGGTTAAGCACTGAAGTCAGCCGTGCTCCTTCACAGCTCCACGGCTCAGCACATCCTGGACTTGGAGTGAGTTCATCATTTTCTTCCTGTTTTCCTATCAGTAGGCTGGGGGTGGTAATTTCCCTACCTAAGAGAATTTCGACGAGAACAAAACATAGTACAAGTGAAATGCTCCATGTGTGACCCGGCATCCTACAGGCTCATCAGTATTTATATCTCCCTACAGTTTCAACCTAGCACTCAATTATATTTCATGGTTTCCCTCTCTTCTCAGATACCACTGGGAAATAAAATGGTTGTCAGTTCATTTATCTTCACCTGCTCCATTCTAGGGCTCAAGGAGAAATGAACTATGAATATCACTATGGTTTTGATCTTAGTGTCCCCCAAAAGCCGATGTGTTAAAGGTTTGGTTCCCTGGCCATAGAACCTTTCCAAGGAGGGGCCACAGGAAAGAAGTTAGATCATTAGAGACGGTGTACCCTTAAATAAGATATCAGAAGGTCTGACCCCACAGCACACCCTCTTTCTCCTCTTTGACTACCATGAGGGAAGAAGTCTCCTCCATTTTTCTTCCAGGCTCACCACAGGACATAGGGTCCTGAACTAAAATTTCAAAGCTGTACGCCAAAATAAACCTTTCATTTGTTTCAATTTATTTTTCTCTAGTAATTTATTGCAGCGACAGTAAGGTGGCTAAGGAAGAGAAATCAAAAGGCAGAAGCTGCGTTAGGGGTGTCTCAGAGTGAGAAGCCTGCGTTAGGGGTGTCTCAGAGTGAGAAGCCTGCGTTAGGGGTGTCTCAGAGTGAGAAGGACATTTACTCACTTGTTTCTTTTGGACAGAAAAAAAAAAATAAATGCGCCTGAAACTTTGCAGCGGTAGGTGAATGGTGAAAATCCTCAGTTGAGAGCTGTGTATCTTTACACAGTGAGGAGTGAGATGCGGTGCCTCTGACTTTCCCACAGTGGAAGCAGCCACACATGTATGCGTGATCGCAAGCTCACAGGGCTAGAGCGTTCAAACAACTTTTTCCATGACTAAGACATGCTGGGCTTGATGCTACTCTACTTTATTTTGAGTTTTGGGGTAGGGTCACAGAACAAACACACCAGGGACCTGGGACTATCCTCTTTATTACTGAGCTACTGAGGTAAATCTATTGGTCAATGTCACCAAATTAAAGATAACTCTAAATTCTCCATCACTGAAAAATAAATGAGATAAGAAGTTCTATTTCATTTTATGTTATGTCTTCATTCATTTATCTGTTACTGTGATTTAAAAAAAAAAACCCGACAAAGGCAAATTAGGGGAGAAAGCGTTTATTTGGCTCAAAATTCCACATTACATGCATGCATCATGGCAGAGCTGGGAGCAGCTGGTTACATTACACCCACAGTCAGAACACAATGGATTCACACACGCAGGCTTGTGCTCAGCCCCTTCTCCACTCATACAGATCTCCACTCAGAATCCCTTTGCCTAAGGAATAGTATCACCCATAGTGGGAAAATCTTACTACCTCAATTACCATAATCAAGACAATTCCCCACCGACAAGCTCCCATGATCCAGACACTCCCTCGTGAAGAATCCCTTCCTGGGTTGACTTGTGAGCATTTTGATGGGGGATTTGTCTTGACTGTGTCAAGTTGACAAGTGAGACTAATCATAACACTGCCTGGGGGGAAAGAAAGAAGGAATGAGACATGGATTTGGAAGTAAAAATAAGTATGCCCAAGTCAGTTAATGACCAACGCCACCTCAGTGGTGGGTGAAGGGGGACTAAGGAAGCAGACTTTGCAGATGCAGCCCTCAGAAGCACGGTTCCCACCGCTTCTCCAGGCTTTCACACTGATAGTCATCTCCCATAAACCACCGCTCATGTGATACGTGGCGAGCAAAGGAAAACTATCCCCAGGGAGAGGATTCTGCGCCAGGAAAACATCTCCTTCCCCTGAACTCAGCAGGCTGTGACTTGAATTTAAGGTGCTGTTGGGATACTAGCCAATCCTTCATTTTACCTCTGACTGAGAACATATAAATAGCACAGATCTGGGGTAGAGTATGGACAGGAAAGAGTACCGAGCAAGTCCCTGAGTTTTCCTGTCATCCTGAGGATGAAGCTTGGGTTTCCATAGATGCAGGTTTGCAATAACTGATGTTGAAGAAGGTTCATGGGATGCATGGCAGGGCATGTGACCCTCAATGCCAGGAGCCAGAAGCTGAATGGTTTTCATCCCCTTCAGACCTCTGCCGCCATCACGTCCAGCTTTTGCAAGGAAAAAGTGCTTTCTGAAAGTCCACAGTCTTTGGACAAACGCAGGCTGCTATCACAGCGGGGAGCATGTAGGGAAGATGGCCTCATTCATTTTGTGTAAAGCAATCTCCATCCATTTTCACGGGAACCCCTTACATACTTGACCCCAGTTGTTGGATTCTGTCATTTTTACATCTATCTAAAAAAGTATGTAATCATTTGTTCATTGGTCTCCTCTGGCCAAAGTGGGAACTTGATGATGTTCAAGACTGTTTCTCCTGCTGCTTTCTTCCCAGAATGAAGACACCAGGGATGCAGTAGAGGCCCAATAAATAATTGCTGAATGAATGAATAGACCCTTTGTATCTGCTGAATAGTTTCAATGAGATTCTTAGAGATAGAAATGTTTACCACTATCAACTTCAGAATGGCCTACTCCATTCATTTCACAGAAAGCAAATTGACTTTCTAAGATGTCATGGCTTATACCAAGTCTTACTATCCTGGAAGACCATGTTGGGGTCTCTAGCCCAGCATCCAACCTGTCACCGGTAAGCTTAGACAATGTTGTTAAAAACATCTGATATAAGGAAGGCTGGGAGAGATGAATGAGGAGGGAATAATTCCAGCACTCATGAGACAGGTGCTCAATGGAAGGCATTCTCTGACCCCTGGGTTAGTAAACAAACAAAGAACACAAGCCACTGTGCCCTTCCGGCAGGATGTGCACCTGGGGTGGCGCTGTCAGAGAGCAGATGGCTGCCACAGAAGGCAGCATCTGGCTGGAAGAGAGTAAACTGAGCACCCAACCCCCGTAACCAGGGTTACAGTACAGAGAGTGCCAAAATACTGACGCGGGTGGGGGGGCAGAGGAGGAGGGAGGATGTAAGCACACAGAATTCTTCCCCTCCACTAGAGGGTAGACCCTGTAAAGATGGGTCACTTCCGGTCTTACTGAATCCCATGTTGACCACTGGAGAAATGAAGGAATACATTACCAAGCATCTCTCATAAGACAGCCTTAGTGCCTTGTTCAGAGGCTGTTCTTATTCCGGTAGGAAGCAGAGGGAGATAAACAAGTCCCACTCCACCGCACAGTACACTCCCTGTTAGATGAGAACTGAACCACTGACTGAAGCTAACGCCCCCAGGTCAAGTCCACAGACAGGTTCATTCAAGGATCAGGGAAGTGTGAGTGGACCATGAACAGGAGTAAGGAATGGAGGGACCAGCACCTGCTGAAGCTCAGAAGCAGCGAGGGATGGAAGGAATGCCAAGTCAATTCCAATCATTCAGAAGTGGTGCCATCTTTTCTATTAGGAACACCCAAGTTCAAGTCCTAACATGTCCTCCTTGCTACTGAGTGTCTTTGAACAAGTTGCTCAATTATTTTGATAGATGGCTTTACAAATCAATCACACAGGGGAATTCTATCATTTCATTGTTGAGGACTGAACCCAGGGTCCTACACCTGCTAGGCAAGTACTCTACACTGAACTATACACATAGTCCTTTCTTACTATGTGCTCAGACTGGCCTTGAATTTGTGATCCTCCTGCCTGCCTCAGCATCCCTAAAGCTGGGATCACAAGTGTGTACCATTATACCTGGTTCATTTTAGGTCCTTGCAAGGATTACATGAGACAATATTTTCAGTGGTTTTTCAAGTATGTTGACTCTGTGGCCCAACACAATACAAAATTATAAATTTAAAATAATTGTGCATATATGTGTAGGGGGAGATGATGTGCCAGTGGAGGCCAGAAGAGTCGCATCCCTCTGGAGCTGGAATTGACAGGAAGGTAAACATCCTGACATAGGTGCTGGGAATCAAACTCGCGTTCCGTGGAACAGCAGCAATGGATCTTAACATCTGAACCATCTTGCTAGCCCATAAGCTCATAAACTTAATCAGAAAACTATGAGATTTTCTTTCTAATGCCATTGCGTAGTTTTCAGGTGTGAACTTAGTGGATGGCCACATGGTGTTGCAATGACAGAAAGGGCCTGACCATTGGTGAAGGGCAGGGATTGCTGGCTACTATGGAGTTAAGGGTCAGGCACACGAGGTGGCAGGAGTAGAGAGGCTGAAGCCAACTCTTCTCTGACCTGAGAGCACTGTGAGAACTTGGCACTCTGACCAGAGAGGTGAAAGGAGCTGTAGGGCACCCAAGAAGAGAGAGATACATCTAGAACTGTCCCTCTGTGGGTCACTCTATGAGTAACATGACGTAGGGTTGGGGACAGATAATGATGGTTCCCTCGGTGAGACTAGTCAGTAGTCAGTGGCAGTGATCCAGGCAGGAAGTAAAGAACTAATCTAAAGAGAAAGCCAAGGAGGCAGAGAAGAGAGATTCTCACAGGAACAATAGGTAAGGACTTCACTGCTCATGGTTCCCAAGGAACACAGAGACAAGAACAAGCCTTCAGGAGTAACCTTCAGACTGTTTCTAGTTGGTTCTGAAATAGTAAAGGATCCAGACTTAGCATGTGCAAATCTTTATAGTAGGTTGACCTTATTGATTTTTTTCACAAAAGTATTAATCTACATTGAGCTTGCCTATCTTAGTTTCAAACCTTCTTAGCACAAGGTAGATCTGGTAGAAATATAATCTAAGCCACATATCAGAATTTATGCCAATAGAACATTTTATTTAAGTTTTTATTTATATTTAACTTTTTATTCAATAAATTATTTACATTTCAACATGAGATCAATATAAAATATAAGATGCTTTTCATTCTTTTCCCAACTCAATGTGTATTCAGAAGGTCTTATTTAAAGTTGGCATGGCCACTTTAAATAAAATAAAATAAAGAAGCATGTGTCTAATGGCTATCATGCTGAGTGGGTTAGATGATTGCATAGGTGGTTTGTGCTTTCAGACTCTCCAAAGATGAACAACGTAAGTTCTCCTACACATATCTACTCTTTCATCCTGTCTCTTACTTCTCCCTTGAAAAAGAAGACTGGGTACCCGTGGTTAGATTTACACTGGGTACATTTAGCTTTTCTGCTCCATCTTCTCCATTGGATGCCAACCTGACCAGGTGGGCAGGAAGCTGTGCATTTTCTCTTCAGAATGCCTGCCATGCACTGGCAAGTACCAGGTGGCAGCACAGCTCCCATCGAGGAGACATTCCTGTTTCTGAGGTTGTGTTTGCAAGCCCCTTTGACACACAGTAAGTCACAGCCTTTAAATTAGCCTTTAGAATTAGCATAGGCAGAACTTGGCCTCAACTCTCACGGCAGCCACAAAGGTCATTCCTTGGATGACTGTAGTGGAGAGGGGCCCTTGCAAAGGCACAGACCTCACAGAATAAAACTTTTGTGGTAATGATGGCTATAGCCTATCTTTAACACAAGCAGAGTCCTAAGCACACATATATGAGCCATAGAGGGCTCAGCACACTATAGCAGCCTCAGAAGCCATTAGTAAATAACCCCAAAGGTGGCAAGGATCTGAATACAGCATGAGAAGAGCTTTCTCCATAGAGCCCTGTTTTAGACTACATGGGGTGCACAAGGGGTGCTGCTTGCAATTTCAAAAGAGTTGGGTTCTACTGTATCTCAGAGAAGGAAGGAGACTCTGAGATCCCCTGACAGATTTCAGGTGAGCAGAAGGCTAGTAGCTGCACCTCTGAGAATAATAGAGTGGCTAGTCTTGGTTTTAGGCATTTTTTACCCTGAAACTCAAGAATAAATTATCACCAAACAATTTCATGCCGGTTTGTGATTTGAGGACAATAAAGAGGGTTTCTGAGTCTTGACTAATCCCAGTCTCATTGCCATCAGCTGACATCACACCAGCTATTTAGAGAATGTGGCTCTTTTGTAACTAAACATGTCACATGCTCAACTTGTTCATTTCTGGATTGTCTAGGTCATCCTATATTATTCTGAGGCTCATTTATCATCATCACCACGCACATAAGTGCCCTCAAAATTAACATTTATGATAATGATATTTGGGCATCCAACTGATTGCTTATATTTTTATTTCACATTCTCAATATAAAGGTCTCACAAAAATACAGTTTCATTTTCGATATATTCTTAAATGCTAAGGAAATGTCAAGGCACTCAGTGAGTAATTGACTAAATTGTCCAAAGACATTAAAACTAATTTGAGTAGAATGAAGATGGGGAAGTAGTTAGCATATATGATGTAAGAGAACTTCTATTTTGTAAAATGTACCCCAGAAAACTTGTAAGAGAAGAGCAAAGGCTAAGACTCAAACTCTAGGATGCCAACATTTAACAAAGAGATAAGAAAAAAAAGTAATTTTCAGAAGAAAAAGTAATGTAGTCCAAATCTTACTTTTGTTCCTGTAGTAATATAGCTTCACCAAGAGCAGCCTAGGGAAAAGGGGCTTACTCAGGTCACAATTTCAAATGAAGCCCATCTTTGAGGGAAAGTTAAGGCAGTTACTCAATCACCTAGTCACACCACACCCTAGGGGAAAGAAACAAATACACCATGATTCCTGTTTGCTGCTCACAGTGGGCTCAGTCAATTAACAATCAAGACAACTCCCTATTCTAGGTTGGGGCAAGTTGACATTTGAAACTACCCAGTGTTATAGTGGATACAGCTGTAATATTTTAAGAAAATGAAATGTCAATGATATAGGTGATACAAATTTAGTCCTTGAACACATGCCTATTAAGTACTTACCATGTGAAGAGACTGTTCCAAGAACCTGGAATCTAACAGTGAGACAGAACGGTTTCCCTCATGGAGTTTGCAGTCCATTGCAAATATATACAGGCTGCGTCAAATAAGGGAGGAGAGAAAGTCATTATTCAAGTTTGAAGTTTGGCCATTTGGTGACCATCAGGGACAGGGAAAATAAACTTAATGACACAGAGACCTGAAAGCAAGCAAGAGGGGCATGGTGAATGCACAGTAAATGCAGTAAGAAAAGAAGACATTAGCTAGACAATGTGAGGGCTTTGGAGGTGAGGGTTACAGAGAATAGAAGGCCAATAGAGACAGAATGCTCAAAAGACAAACCAATAGAACAAAGACACAAACACCACATGGGTGTACTCAGCCTACTGTCAAGTAATTTCAACTGGATGACAGACAGTGTTACTAACTAAATGAGATGCTGTCCTGAGTCTTTGCAGAGCTTATAACTTTATAATCATACCACCAAGCCATCCAGGAGAGACATCATCTCTCCCGTGACTGATGAACCTCTGTGGGACAGAAGGTGAAGGGCAGAAAGTTGGCCAAGCAGCCAATCAGAGTTCAAAAGTCTGAAGACTATCCTCTCATTCACAGAGGCCAATGTTACATGCTTTTGTTAATCCCCATGCTAAATTTCCCTGAAATAATGTCTAGTTATCATGAGGTAGCAGCCTCACCCGCAGCCTTGAAGTCCAATTTTAAGAGGTGAGTTTGAAATAAATGATCGTGCTCAGCTAGCAATGCACCTGTGACCCTCAGATTCAAGCCTTAGCTGTATCTGAGAAGTGAGTATGAGGTGAATGTTTGCCTTGTGGTGTAGGAGGTGCTTCTTCATTTGTATTACTTTCATTGGTTAAATAAAAAAAAAACTGCCTTGGCCTTTTAATAGAACAAAAATCAGGTAGGTGGAGTAAACAGGATAAAATACTAAAAAAAAGGAAAGTGTGACAAACGCCATACTTCTCCGGCCCAAGATGGACACTGGTCACACACGCTGATTCTTTCCTGGTAAGCCACGACTCGTGGTGACACACAAATTATTAAAAATGGGTTAAACAAATATGTGAGAGTTAGCCAATAAGAGGCTAGAACTAATGGGCCAGACAGTCATTTAAATAAACACAGTTTCTGTGTAATTATTTCGACGGCCGAGAGCCGGGCAAAAGGACACAGCCCACGCACCTCTTACTACAGCCTTGGGTTTGCAAACTCATGCTCACAACCTAGGGCCACCTGTGCCTTCTGTAGGTTGTCTGACCTGAGAGCTAAGGCCAGTTCACCTCAAATCTATATCTCAAACTAGACTATCATGAAAAGTCCTGGAAATCCTTTCAGATGGGGCATCTCTGTGATGGTTCGTATTGTCAATTTTTCAGGATCTAGAAGCACTAAATAGACAGGCAAGCCCTAGGCAGGTCTGCAAAGAGTTTCCAGATGACGTTGATTAAGACGGGAAGACCTGTCCCTCCTAACTGTGTGCCAGACTACTCCATGGACCCCGCCCCTCCTAAAGGTGTGCCATACCACTCCATGGTCCCAGGTTCTGGGTATGTAGATAAAAGAAAACAAATGGAGTCCTGGAAGTCATCTCTTCCTGCTTCCTGACTAAACCAGCTCCCTCATGCTTCTGCCACTGTGCCTTCCCCACCATTATGATGTATTGCACCCTCAAACTGTGGACCACAATAAAGACTTCCTTCCTTAGTAGACTTTGTCAGGCATTTTGCAATGGCAATGAGAAAAGTTTTCTGACACTTTCTCCAGCACTAAGTATAGAGAGTATAGGAAGGTGTCATAAGACCCAGCCATGGGTCTGGGGACATAGTTCACTTAGTAAATCGTTTGCCTAACAAGCATGAGAGACTTGAGTTTGATCCCCAGCAAGCATGTGAAGTAAGTTGGCATGGTAGCAGGCTCTTGTAATTGCAGCACTGGGATGCAGAGACAGGCAAATCCCTTGGGATTTCTGGCCAGCCAGGATAGTCAACTTGACAGGCTCCAGGCCAATGAGAGACCCTGTCTTAAAAATCAAGGTGGATAGCTGGGCAGTGGTGGCTCACACCTTTGATCCCAGCCCTTGGGAGGCAGATTCGCAAGTGAAACTCAGTGAAATCAAGACCAACCTGATCTACAAATGGAGTTCCAGGACAGCCAGAACCATTGCACAGAGAAACCCTACCTCAGGAAAAAAAAAGACTCTCATTCCATGCATTAGACCCTGGAAACTACAAGTCCCACTCTGCCCCCAAACACTCCTATCCCCCTGCAACCCAGTAGAACTCTGAAACACAGCCCGCTACTACACAGAGAGAACCAAGAGAGCAGGCCAAAAAGAGGACCAAAAGAGACCTCAGTGGCCCCCTGAGACACAGAGAGTGACAGTACAGAGCAGACCAAGAACAGTTCCCAAAGACACAGCCAGCCATGGCAAGGATTGGACCAAGAGGCAAAGACACTGCTGGCACCAATTGAAGGAAAAGATGGGTAGGTGCCAATGCAAGAATTCATCCAACAAACTAAGAAACAACATGGTAACACCAGAACCCAGTGGTCATACAATAGGAAGACTTGATCATCCTAACCCAGAAGAAGCAGAAGAAAATGATTTTAAATGTAATTTTATGAAGATTATGGAGAACTTTAAAAGGAAATGAAAAAATCTCTTAAAGAAATAAAGGAAAAAAGAACAAAAAAATGGAAGAAATTAATAAATCTCTCAAATAAACCCAAGAAAATCAAGAAAAAGCAATCAAACAGCTGAAGCAAACAGTCCAAGACTTGAAGACTGAAATAAAAGCAATAAAGAAAATACAAACCGAGGGAATTCTGGATATGAAAAATCTGGGTAAATGAATGGGAACTACACAGGCAGGCATAACTAACAGAATATAAGAGATGGGAGAGAAAAATCTCAGGTAATGAAGATACTATAAAGGAAAAAGATTCATTGGTCAAAGAAAACATTAAATCCAACAAATTCTTAACACATAATATCCAGGAATTCTGGGACACCATGAAAAGACCAAACCTAAGAATAATAGGGGTAGAAGGAGAAGAACTCCAGCTCAAAGTCGCAGAAAATATATTCAACAAAATCATAGAATAAAACGTTCCTAACCTATAAAAGGATATCCCTATGAATGTACAAGAAGCTTACAAAACACCAAATAGACTGGATTTAAAAAAAAAAACCCTCACCATATAACAATAACAATTAAAATGCAAAACATACATAATAAAGCAAGAATATTAATAGTTGAAAAGGAAAAAAGGCCAAGTAACATATAAAGGCAGACCTATCAGAATTAAATATGACTTCTCAATGGACACCATGAAAGCCAAAAGGTCCTGGACAGATGTGCAGCAGATGCTAAGAGATCATGGATGCAAGCCCAGACTACTATACCCAGCAAAGCTTTCAATCACTATCAATGGAGAAAACAAGATAGTCCATGACAAAACCAAATATAAACAATACGTATCCTCAAATCCAGCCCTACAAAAAGTACTAGAAGGAAAACTCCAACCCAAGGAAGCTAACTGCACCCACAAAAACACAGGTAACAGATAACCTCACACCAGCAAACCTCCAAAGAAGGGAAACACACACACACACACACACACTACCACCGAATAAAAACAGGAATTAACAATTACTGGTCATTAATATCTCTTAATATCAATGGGCTCAATTCACCTATAAAAAGACACAGGCTAAGAGAATGAATATGAAAGTAGAATCCACCCTTCTGCTGTATACAAGAAACACACTTCAACCTCAAAGACAGACATTACCTTAGAGTAAAGGGTTGGGAAAAGATTTTCCAACAAAATGGACCTAAGAAACAAGTGGGTGTTGCTATCCTAATATCTAACAAAATAGATTCAAAACAAAATCAATCAGAAGAGATGGAGAAGGACACTTTATACTCATAACAGAAACAATCCATCAAGGACAAGTCTGTCATATACATCTATGCCCCAAATATAAGAGCACCCACATATGTAAAATAATCATTACTAAAGCTTAAATCACACATCAAAGCCCACACACTAATAGTAGGAGACTTTAACACCCCACTCTTCCCACTGGATAGGTCAACCAGATAGAAACTTAACAGAGAAATAAGAGAACTAACAGATGTCATGACTCAAATGGACTTAACAGATATCTACAGAATATTCCACCCAAACACACACACAAAAAATACCTTCTCAGCACCTCATGGAACCTTCTCAAAATTGACCACATACTCGGTAACAAAACAAACCTCAACAAATACAAAATAGAGTAACCTCCTGTATTTTATTAGATAATCATGGTTTAAAGTTAGAATATAACAACAACACTAATTGCAGAAAGCCTACAAACTCATAGAAATTGAACAGTGCTCTATTGAACCACCCCTGGGTCAAGGAAGAAATAAGGAAAGAAATAAAAGACTTCTTAGAATTCAACGAAATTGAAGGCACAAAATTCCCAAACCTATGGGACACTATGAAAGCAGTGCTAAGAAGAAAGTACATAGCACTAAGTGCTTACATAAAGAAAGTGGAGAAAGTTCACACTAGTGATTTAACAGCACACCTGAAAGCTCTAGAACAAAAAGGAGATTCACCCAGGAAGAATAGATGACAGGAAACAATCAAAATGAGGGCTAAAATCAATAAAATAGAAACAAAGAAAACAATTCAAAGAATCAATGAAACAAAGAGCTGGTTCTTTGAGAAAATCAACAAAATAGACAAACCCTTAACCAAACTAATCGAAAGGCAGAGAGAGAACATTCAAATGAACGAAATCAGAAATGAAAAGGGGGACATAGCAACAGACACTGAGGAAATCCAAAGAATCATTAGGTCATACTACAAAAAAACTATACTCCACAAATATGGAAAATGTAAAAGAAATGGACAATTTTCTGGATAGGTACCACATACCAAAATTAAATCAAGACCAGGTGAACAATTTAAATAGAACTATAGCCTGCATAGAAATAAGAGTCATCAAAAGCCTTCCAAACAAACAAACAAACAAAACAAAAAATTGGTTTCAGTGCACAATTCTACCAGAACTTTAAAGAAGAGCTAATACCTATACTCCTTAAAGTGTCCCACATAATAGAAACAGAAGGAACTCTTTTTATGAGGCTGCAGCTACACTGATACTGAAAACACACAAAGACTCAACCAAGAAAGAGAATTACAGACCAATCTCACTCATGAACATGATGCAAAAAGTATTCAATAAAAAACTGGCAAACCAAATCCAAGAACACATCAAAAAAAAAATCATTCACCATGATCAACTTGGCTTCATCCCAGAGATGCAAGGATGGTTCAAAATATAAAAATCTATCAATGTAATCCACCAAAAAATAACTGAAAGAAAAAACATATGAAAACATATGATCATATCATTAGATGCTGAATGAGCATTTGACAAAATCCAACACCCCTTCCTAATAAAGGTCTTGGAGAGATCAGGGATATAAGGAACATATCTAAACATAATAAAAGCAATATACAGCAAGCTGACAGCCAACATCAAATTAAATAGAGAGAAACTCAAAATAATTACACTAAAATCAGGAACAAGACAAGGCTGTCCACTCTCTCCATATCTATTTAACATAGTTCTTAAAGTTCTGGCTAGAGCAATAAGACAACAAAAGGAGATCAAGGGGATTCAAATTGGAAAGGAAGAAGCCAAACTTGTGCTATTTGTAGATGATAGGATATTATATATAATTGACCCCAAAAACTCTACTAGGGAATTCTTACAGCTGATAAATACCTTCAGTAATGTGGCAGGACACAAGATCAATTAGAAAAATCAGTAGCCCTCCTGTATACAAATGATAAAGAAGCTGAGAAAGAAATCAGAGAAACATCACCCTTCACAATAGCCACAAATAACATAAAATATCTTGTGCTAACCCTAACCAAAGAAGTGATAAACCTGTTTGACAAGCACTTTAAGTCTTTGAAGAAAGAAATAGAAGAAGATACCAGAAATGGAAAGCTCTCCCATGCTCTTGGATAGGTAAGATCAACACAATAAAAATGGCACTCCTACCAAAAGCAATCTACAGATTCAATGCAATTCTCATCAAAATCCCAACACAATTCTTCACAGACCGTGAAAGAACAGTAACAAAAAACCCAGGATAGCCAAAACAATCCTGTATAATAAATTAACATCTGGAGGCATCACCATCCCTAACATCAAGCTTTATTATAGAGCTATAGTAATGAAAACAGCTTGGCATTAGCATAAAAACAGACAGGTTGACCAATGGAATCGAATCAAAGAACTGGATATTAATCTACACACCTATGGACCCCTGGTTTTTGCCAAAGAAGCTAAAATTATACAATGGAAAAGGAAAGCATCTTCAACAAATGGTGCTGACATAACTGGATATCAACATGTAGAAGAATGAAAGTAAACCCATATCTATCCCCATGCACAAAACTCAAGTCCCAATGGTTTAAAGACTTCAGTATAAATCTGACCACAATGAACCTGATAGAAGAGAAAGTAGGAAGTAGCCTTCAATGCATGAGCACAGGAGACCACTTCCTAAATATAATGCCAGTAGCACAGACACTAAGAGCAACAATAAATAAATGAGACCTCCTGAAACTGAAAAGCTTCTGTAAAGCAAAGGACACAGTCAATAAGACAAAAGGCAGCCTCCTGAATGGGAAAAGATTTTGACCAACCCCACATTGGACAGAGGACTGATCTCCCAAACATATAAAGAACTCAAGAAATTAAACATCAAAATTCCAAATGATTCAATTAAAAAATGGGGTACAGACCTAAACAGATAATTCTTAATAGAAGAATCTCAAATGGTCAAAAGACACTTATGGAAATGTTCAACATATTTAGCCATCAGGGAAATACAAATCAAAACAACTCTGTGCTACCATCTTACACCATTCAGAATGGATAAGATCAAAAATACTAATGTTAGCTTATGCTAGAGAGGATGTGGAGTAATGGGAACACCCTCTATTGCTGGTGGAAATGCAAACTTGTACAGCCACTCTGGAAATCAGTAGGGTGGTTTCTCAGAAAATTGGGAATCAACCTATCTCAGGATCCAGCAATACCACTCTTGGGCATATACCCAAAAGACTCTCAATCGTACTACAAGGACACTTGTTCAACTATGTTCATAACAGCATTATTCATAATAGCCAGAACCTAGAAACAACCTAGATGCCCCTCAACTGAATAAAAATAGATAAAGAAAATGTGGCACGTTTACACATTAGAGTACTACTCAGCAGTAAAAAACAATGACAACTTGAAATTTGCATGCAAATGAATGGAACTAGAAAAAAACATCCTAAGTGAGGTAACCCACACCCAGAAAGATGAACATGTATGTACTCACTCATGAGTGGATACTAGCTATAAAGCAAAGGATATTGAGCCTATATAGTTCATGATCCTAGAAAACTTATGTAACAAGGTGACCCCTAAGAAAAACATGCATAGAGTCACCTGGAAAGGGGAAATAGACAAGATTGCCTAACAAAATTGGGAGCATTGGGGTGAGGGGGGAGAAGGGAGAATGAAAGAGGAAGAGGAGGAGAGTAGGGGAGGGGGAGGAGAACTTGAGGGAATGGGGTAGTTAAGATGAAGGAAGGACAGAGATAAGAGCAAGGAAAGAGATATTTTGATGGAGGAAGCCATCATGGGGCTAGCAAGAAACCTGACACTAGAGAAATTCCCAGGATTCCACAACGATGACCCCAG